>SNQJ01S0031976.1:86226-106018 GCA_010110895.2 Picea sitchensis | reverse complement strand
TATAAGGGGAGGTTCTTCAGAGCCTTTCGTCGTATGTCGGGAACCTATTAACGAATGACACATACATATCCATAACAAAACTGCCACTTGCATTTGTCCAATGTCAATCCACTTGTGTTACGTGTGAATTCTTGTTTTGGGAGTATCCTCTTTACACCGCTTGTCCTTTTATCCTTATAGCGGTGGGTTGAACGAATTCCAAATCTATCGTGCCGACTAAATTCCAATCACGTGAGTTGACCTGTTGTAACCAATAACTGATCGAATGCGATGGCTTACAAGGCTACAGTGTTCATAATGACAGAGATTATGGTTGGGCATTAAATGCCCCACCGATCAAATTTCACCATATAAACTCATTCGTTCCATGTTTGAGAAAACAATTCGGCTGTCTGAAGGTGCAGTAGAGAGTAATATAGATTTGGCCAAGTACATCGGTTTGCAGCCTCTGTCAATGGAAACAATGGCAAGATTGAGCCTCCTTTTGGGTTCACTCAGCTTGTTCNTGCTCTCGATATTTCATGTCTAGGACCTGTGGGCCTTGAGACATGATCTCCTAGTTATCCCTAAAAACCAGGGATAACATTCCTAATGACAGAGATTATGGTTGAGCATTAAATGCCCCACCGATCAAATTTCACCATATAAACTCATATGTTCCATGTTTGAGAAAAAAATTCGGCTGTCTGAAGGTGCAGTAGAGAGTAATATAGATTTGGCCAAGTACATCGGTTTGCAGCCTCTGTCAATGGAAACAATGGAAAGATTGGGCCTCCTTTTGGGTTCACTCAGCTTGTTCTTCTTTTGATGTGCACAACAAATTGCAGGACCGAAGGAAAATTACTATTCAACGTATTTCTGGAGAGCAAAGGACATAGTGAAGGAGAAGGTCTACAATCTTTATGAGGAGCATGACAACACTGTCGTTTCATGGATCAGACTCATCTTCCATGCCTGCATAGTCTAGGTACCCCATTTATAATTTCTTAATATCAAAGAGCTTTGATAAAATTCAACTTAAAGCCTAACAAGACCGAGTTCACATACCTATCAGGTAAATTGACTTGAAAAAATACAAGGCTACAAAATCAGGTAGATCACTAATCATCCCGTATGTTGGGTATTTCTGAGCGAAAAGGGGCTTATTACATGGAACTAAACTTATTTATGGATGTATATAAATCAGATAGTCCTGATTCAAAACTTGCACATAAAGATAAACAATGTTGACCTTGAAGTTAAACCAACTGGTCCTGCTACCCTAACCAAACTAAATCCCAATTTGTTATTCAATATACCCTAAATACTTGGCTGAAGGATTCAAAACCCATAAAACCTATTATCAATTACAACACCCTGATAGTGAATTATCAACTCACAAGATAATTCATTGGGTTTTGTAGTCAATGGGAAACAATAATAATCCGTTCTTGAACTATGTCATGTGTCTTCATTTTAACATTTCTTTTTCTTTTTGTTGAATTCTTGGAAAGAAGCATAAATAAGAAAGATGGGTGTTGTGAGTAGAATGAGTACATCTTATTGATGATTCTATGTCTTCATTCTTCGCTTCTCGAGTGGTTGTAGTTATCCATGGTGCTCTCCAGCCAAGCCAGTTATACAAAGCAAAAGAAAAATAGAGAGAAAGAGATGCTCGGAACAGAAAATGGGTGTTTGTGCGGGATAAAAGAATTTATGGATCTAATCGCTTTCAAGAATTTTTGAGAAATGAGAGAATAAAACACACATACTCCATGTGAGAAAAAAAAAACAGAAAGGGAAAAAGCACATATTTCTCCACAAGAAGCTTCCTGAATTCCCCTTCAAGCTTATCCAATGCCACATCCAACAACCCTCCATCGAGCCAGGATTGATCCCGATCCTGATCCCTCTCTAATGCCCTCAATCCCTCCAAAGAATCCTTCAATCTAGGAAAATGACACCCTTCACCTACATTATGCCTATCAAGGTACTCTACAGTGTCCTCCAACCACTAAGTGGCCATAATGCAATTCTCGCTCAAGAACTTAAGCACCTCCTCAAGGCTATTCACACTATTCACCACTGTCAAATAACCCCATATGTCCAACCATGGATTGGATAATATGCTTTCCTCAAGCATGTGAACGACATACAAAACCCTCAAAACTGCAGCAACAGGGCATGGTCTATATGCCCCCCTAACCCCAGTAATATTTGTTTATGGTTCCTCATGGTTTAAACTGCAACCTCAAGGGTGGGCACAAAGCTGCTCATATGTTCCAACCTGGGCCATGTTTTCTCCAATGTAGAGGCCAACGTTAATGTCTTGTTTCGTCTCTACAACGCACACATGCCGAGTAGTTGCTACATTTTTATCGGCATCTCTTGTTGCACCACACTGTGAAAGTTGAATGCTGATGGAGAATAGTATTCCCCTATTTGGCATGGGCATGCAAACAATTGAAAGGGTGGCACGATGAATGGCCTCCTGGATGTTTTTCAACAATACTGATCAATTACTTAATGGGTGGTTAATATAATAATAAACTTGGGAAGACCGCTAATTCTCCACGTCACTTGCCATGCAATACTTGAAATAAACGTATGTAGAAACATTGATGAGCCCTATCACTTAAGAAACTGGGTCCCTCGGCTCTTGGTCCCATTGGAGGAAATTAAAGAAGCAAGCCCATTGGATATTGTGCATAGGAAAACAAAATTGAACCAAACTCTACATTTATATTTATTGGTATACTATTGATAATTCATCATGTTTTTAAAGAAATACTCAGAATATAAACTTTATTTTCCACAATCTCGTCGTTGAATTTTACACTAATATAATTCTCCTCACACTAGCGTCCATTAGCTCCGTTTCATTGATCTGATCACTTGTTCCCTTTAAAGTGGATGTCATGAATCCCCTTGACATAGTATTGTACTTCTCTGTGATTCCAGGCATGGCATAGAAATTGAGTTGTTTATAATTAACAACGATAAATATTAGATGCTAATATAAAATCCTTAAATTAAAAATTTCATGTTCAGATAGTATATCTGTTTTAGTTATTATTTTAGAGCAGATTCATTTAACCATATATTAAACATAGATTTTTTTTGGATTGGAAAAATATTAAACATGGAATTTTAAAAATATAACTATCTGCAATAATTAATATTTTCATTTATCATGTAAAAAAAATATTATATTAATTATTCTAAACAATTTTTTTTTATTGAATCATCATAATTAATGATGCTATTTGTTAAAATATATTGACTTTGATCGAGGAAAAAAAACAACAAAGTAATTAATATGCTATTTTTTTTCTTTGTCAGCGTTGTTAGAAAACGAGTGTGGGTAAATTGTTTTTATTATTTTTTAAATTTTTTATGTATGTTAATGTTATGGATGCGAACCTTTATCGTTTTCGGTATTACATGCAAACTTTGCCTCTTTAATGAGTCTATATATCTATAATGTATACATTCAACTCATGGAGGGGAGAAAAATATAAATGGGCATGCAATGTATACATTCATATTAGGAAAGGAGAAAAATATAAATGGACACGCTACTTACTACTTTGCCTATATATAATTTTCAACTTTGAGGTAATAATGAAAGTGGTGTTTAATTTACTAAATGTACAAATTCAATTTTTTTTTTTATCTTAAATGGGATTAATGCAAATCCATTTGAGTGAGATTAACATATGATAGTAAATTATCTTATGAACTTCTTCTCTTTGAATTAGTGTTACATTCACAATTCATAGAACTTCTCCATGTTATTTGTGGAAAAGAAACAAAAAGAAAAATATGTTTTTTCCATTGGTAAAATTTGCTCCATGTTGTTTGTGGAAAACAAATAAGAAGAAAACTATGTTCTTTCCATGATGCTTCCCTTTCATACTTTAAAAGAGAAATTAATTACTCAAGTATGTTTCCACTTGATGATCCAATAAGGAATATTGAATTAACACATTGTTCATTTGGGGAAACTACACCAAAATGTAGATGTCCAAATGCACCAAACTCCATCTTCTCAAAAACAAATTCCGAGCCATTAGAATAGTGGTGCAACATAAAAAATGAAGAACCATGAATTTTTATCTTTAACGACATTGGTAGGCTTACCACGTCCAACCATATTTAATAATGAATAAATCATAGGAGCCATTATGCCAATTGTTTGGTATGAAACTATGGTACTTAATAACTGGTARGAGAACTTCTACCATCTAAATATGTCACCATCCCTATCACCAAATCAAACATTTGCTAAATCAATATGTGTATTCATAATTCATCTTTGACACTTTTTGTCAAAAGTTGTTTTTAACCATGTCTACAAGGTTTGTGCATTTGAGTATTTACATGGGGAGTAAACTCCCCATGATTAGTTATTCCTTGATTCATACCACTATTGAATTACTTCTTTTTGCAGGAACCAAAGCTCATATACACTATGTTCTTATTCTAAAAAACAAAAATTTGATAACACTTTGGCATTTCCATTTCTATTTCGTCCATTTAGGGAGTATGCAGTGAAAATCCTTAAAAACTATAGAATTTACTTGTGATTTGCAGCCCTAAATGAAAACATACCATGGTGTTTTTCTCATTGTTGATTTGGTTTTTTTTCATCGATCAGACCATTTAAAAAATGTCTCTGACTGTCTGTGGAAAAAATCAATCATTTTAGGTGGCCTTAGTTTACTTTGATCTAATGGATTTCGAGGTTGTCCATATTCATTTCACTTTGGATGAATATGTTATGTAACTGGGCTTCATGATGAGAACCTTCTAATTATCTTGAGAAGCTAGCATTCATAGGATCTTTGAAGCCAACAATGTCAAAAAGATATCATGCATGTGGTCGATAGATCGAGTTGTGCAAAGGTGATGGTGGTAGAAATGCACCATCTTGTTCAGGGAAATTAATTAAACCAAAGTTGAATACATAGATATGATGTGCATCACTTCACCCCCCTTCTCTACATTGCCCATGCACAAAGACATCTCATGATAGAGAATGCTCATAGTTTTGATTGTGCAAGATCAGGTCGCAGGCTCAATTTTGTTGGACGAAAATTTGGATAAATTCATCCCCCTTCTCCACATTGCCCCTACACAGAGACATCTCATGATAGACAATTGTTGGAGTCTCGACTATGCAAGATCAGGTCACGGGCTCGATTTTGTTGGTCACGAATTTGGAAGGGGAGGCAAGAAAGGTGGATTGTGTTATTTTGTGTGTGAATAGGGTTGAGGTTGCGCCAGCGGAGCATGTGGGGATGATGGCTGAGAAAGTTTTAAGGCATGCATGGATTCCAAGTGTATGTCATGCATGATACATGACATTCGAGTTTTTAAAATTTAAAATTATTTTGAAATACAAACAAAACCAACCTCAACATCGACTCATGTCCATCCAAGCTCTTTCCTGCCAAGTCCATGAAAATATTGCGGCCTTGAGACTTAAACCTTTGTCTGCTGCTCCTTTTGTTTAAGAGAATTGGATTACAAAACACACGATGACGAGCTTTACTTCAGACATAAATGCTTTACTTCACAATCACTCCTTATATTGAGTTTGTGTAAATATTATGGCCTTGCGACTCAAACCTTTGTCTGCTTCTCCTTTTGCCTAACAGACTTGAATTAAAAAAATGCAGGACAAGAAGCTTTGCTACAGACACAAGTTCTTGATCTTACCAGGCTCTTCCATTGCCAAGCTCATGAAAATATTACGACTTGCAACTCGTACCTTCATCTACTCCTCTTTTTGCTTAACTGACTTGAATTACTCAACACATGACAAGGTACTTCGATATGGACACAAGTTCATGATCAAGCATTTCCGTTGTCAAGCTTGTGAAAATCCTACAACATCGAGACTCAGAGCTTTGTTTTCTCCTCCTTTCACTTAACTGACTTGGATTACACAACAAAGAACGTGTAGACTCCACATAAATGACTTCTTTGTAGATAATCACAATTGATTATGGAAGAATCAAAATCTCTATATAATACCAAAAAATACACAAGAAGCTTGTGGGAGACTTTATAATTTGATGAGGGAAGTTTGAAAAATTTGTAGATCATTGAGCCGTACTTGGAGACTGAAACATGTCTTAAGAACAACCCTCAAACTTGTCAAGCTGCATATACCTCGTGTCTTATTTTTCGTCTTTATTCGAGATCTGCTCACTCCCCTCATATCCTGAATGAATGAGTTGAGATACTCCCTCACACCTCTCATTGTCTTGTATTAATGGCGTCTATGCACCTATTCAATGCCATACCACTCCCTTGTGATAATTTTATTTTACTTGTTTATAATTGATCCCTCATTCTGACCATTTTGTTTGTAGGCACAACCAGGTTAACCAAATTCACAAGGTATATGTTATTCGTATGCAGGGCGGAAGGGTTGATGGATGCATATCCAGGTAAGTAACCCCTGAGCAAACTTGCTTGCTAGCATTGGGTGGTTGGAGTTGGGACCTCTTTGTACTTAATTGTGTATGTGAGTCGATGTTGTAAAGTTGGAAAGGACCATGGAACCGCCTCAGCACAGACTTGTGTCAAAATTTGTCTCAATTTCTTTTCGTAATCGAGTAGAACGTTTTGTCTCCCGAATTTTTGGAGCACACTCAATAAAGCTATAGGTGAAGGGTATCTTCTCATTTTATTCATAAAAAAAYGATGCACAAATTGTGGATTCAATAGATTTTTTAACTTGTAATGATAATGGATGTGATTTGCTTACTCTACTATTTGAACTGCTATTGCAACAAACTAGTAAACTATTAATGTTATTTATGCTCAAGTTTGAAGGAAAGTAAATCCATAAAATTATAACAAACATCAACAACTTAATTGTCTTTAACATCTTATCCATGCATTTGTACATATAGTGTTGTATAAAGAGTATTTTAATTACTTATTAAGTTAAAATTAGTGTTATTGTTGTATTTACTTTTTCAAAAATTTTCAATATCATTTAAAAAAAATTCATGACAGGTTAGGTTCATAACATTGAATCTCTTAAGGGGAAAAGAGATTGAACAGTAATGGAAGTGTTTTACCGAAATTCGCGTGAAGGTTTACCTCATTCCAACTTGTACAATACATTGTATCTTTTGCTTTTATGATATACTTGGAAAGTTTTATTATATCGTTCATTTCTCTATATTATTTTTGTTTCATTATTTGTTCTCTCACTAAGTATTATGACAATCATAAAAACAATATTATCTTTATTTCATTATTTGTTCTTTCACTAAATATTATGATAGTCTTAAAAACATATATTACTTAGTTTTTTTTCGACGTTCCCTTTCCCCCACTTCGAGTCGAGTCGAGGTACGCTAGTTAATTTTGATGATTTCAAAAAAGAAAGTTTATAAAAAAAAAAAACTTAATTGTAAATTAATGGTCAATTTTACCTTCAAATTCCATAACATTTTAACAGTTTTGACCACTCCAATACTGTTTTTGATGATTTTAAAGAAAAAAGTTCATAAATAAAATAATTCTTTTCACTATAAAATACTACAAGCAAAATTAAGTCGTGATGGACAATTTTCCCATCCATCGTTGATCCCACTAAACCACACCCTCATGTCATGTCATCTCATCTATGACATCATCTAACCTATAACATAGACGGTCCTTGGCTTATGTTACACGTTGATGTTCCATACATTTATTTATCAAGTTACTTTCTGGGATTTGTATCTTTATTGTGAAAAGGCACACATATAAATATGGGCGAGGTGGCAATGGTGTGGAAAGGGCCCAACGCTTTCGTATGTATGTATGTATCGTAACAATGATAGAYTAGTGCTAGAGTTAGGCACTATCAGTTTGTTAGAACAATTAGATTGTGGTTCTTGTCTAATGTGCCGTCTCTTACCATCTCCGTCCGTCTGATCTACCACGAGTCATGGCGTTGGCCACTGGGCATTGGGTATGGATGCATAAATCACCGAAACACTCTCCCTGGGAAATGACAGGTTCGCTTTTTATATAAAATGCAGTTGGGCACCCTCTGCGATCAGTTCGATATATTTTAGTGGTCGAAAGTTCGATTCCTCTACTGAAGAACATTGCATACCTACGGGCACACAGAAAATAAAGGGCGCGCCAAGAGCAGATGGGCGAGGAGCCCAAGGTTGTGGGAAGGGTAAGTTTAGGTATCCATAACTGTTTATGGTGATGGTGCTCATAATTTCTCATCAAACCTGTCATTAATATTATTAATTTTTTGGGTAATGGATACCTAATGAATTTTGGATCGTCATTTCTATAGTCGTAGAGAAGTTCTACTGTTTATATATGAAATTCATATTTATCTTTGTCTATTCAATACAATATACTGGTAAATCTTATGTTGCAGGTGCAAGTTAGTATGGAAGATTCAAGACAGCATTATGACAATGTAAGTGGTTACTTTCAGGTCACCATTTCACTTGAAATTTTAATTACATTGGTTTTATTTTTTATTTTTATTTTAAGCATACATAATAATATGGTCATCATCTATGGAGCCAATGCTTGATGTGATGGAGTCATGCAAATTACTGCAAAAAAATTGACCATTCTCAACCTTAGCATGTTTATCATTGGTTCACACAATTATGCAATCAACGCTCCAACAACTATGCTATGCCATTCTAATAGACCCATAAATATGATTGTCCAACACTTTTTTTTCTTACTGTTTATTACCCTTAGGGTATGTTTATAGGCCTTTATTATTCCATAAAACAATTTCTTTGTTTCTGTCATATGAGTGAGGATTTCCATTGACATGCATAGTTGTGCTTTTCATGCCTTCACTCTCCATTGAGAGCTATGCATTCTTGGAAATATTTGAATTTGATTCTTAACATGTATTTATAAGTTTTGCATCACAACAACACACTATTTTGTAGATGTTAGAACACCTAATGCTAATGGGGTTTTCATTTCAATACGGTTGGAGGTGGATCGCTTTTGCCTCTTCATATTGGATTACATGTTGCTTACTGCCTTGAGTGTCTTCGGACTCCCTCTCCTCAACTCCCTCCGTTCACTTGAATGTCTTCTCCTCGTTGCCCAACCTCTTTTGCCTCTCCACATTGGGTTGCACGAAGTGTCTTCGGACTTAATCAACTCCCTCTGATCACCTGAATTCCTTCTCCTTGTTGCCCAACCTCTTTCTTCCCATCTATGGCAGGAATCTGGAACATGTTATGAGCCTAATTTGAAATCTGTGTTTTAAAATTGAAAGAGACGCACGGAAAAAATCCGGAACTTGGAACTAAAATGTACTTTGAAATTAATAAGGTGCTAACAGTAGTACATAACAGAAAACTTGACTGTTATAGCAATAATTTCAGCACTAACAGTAGCAATAAGTTCAGCAGTAACAACAGTTATTCCGAAGATATTCAGTTGCACACCTGATGGCAGATTTTAGAATTGTAACAGCAGAAAGAAGAAGTCCAGCAGTAGTTACTAGTAACAACAGCTGATTTTTGAAAAAACTACAGAACATAAGGACCAAAACTTTCCCGAGTAGATATGTATGCCAATTCAGGCCCAAATCCAGAGCCATTATGGACACTGCACCTGCACAAGAATAGTCTCACACAGACTACCTGCAATAACACATTCCCTAAAAAAACCCCTACTCTAATGCCTAAGAGCCTTTTTATAGCTAGTAATCTCACTTTGGCTTTGTCTTTTTATGCGGGATAACTAGACTTTACATAAAACTCTGTTAACTAACAGAAAAATACTAGTGACAGACATAAACTTTATCTTAGCAGGAAGTCCTTTAACTAACAGAAAAATTATAAATGAAAAACGAAAAAGTAATGACCCACATAGAGTACTGATAGCTAACACTGAAGGGGGTTGTCTTTAGACATTGTAATAGGCCCCCTCCTTGAATTGCTTTGCCCTAAAGCAACTGTAGTGCTAGACGTTGCAATATTTTAGTGCCTTCTCACATAGCATTCTCCAATTGCAAATCTCTCCATTGAACTAGGTATTCCGATAGTACCTTAGTCTACTTCTTGTCTTGAGTTTGCCAAAATGCATTCTGGAATAAGAAGAGCACACTCTTCATTGTCTAGGGGAGGCAAGATAGTTGAAATTTTTAACCTTTTCCCCTATCACTTTCTTCAAGCATGAGACATGAAAGGTGTGATGCACTTGTAACCTTGCTGGTAGTTCAAGAGTATGTGCAACCTGTCCCACTCTTGCTAGAATGTTGTTAGGCCCATAGTATCTAACCCCAAGTCTCTCCACCCTTTACCTTAGAGGCTTTTAGAGACTTCTGTTCATAAGGTTGTAGTCTCAAGAAGACCCAATTTCCCACTTCAAATTCCTGCCAATTGTAGTGCTGTTCCTGCTGGGACTTCATCCTATCGTGCCCCAATTTGAGGTTTTCATTTAGCTGCTTCAATATCTGTTGGATTTCCTCTATAAAATACCTAGTATATAGCACTTGAGTGTCTTCAATGGTCAAATCAATCAATAAAGAAGGGTCATAACTATAAAGGGCCTTAAATGGTGACATTCTAATCGATGCATGGTATGTTGTACTGCACCAATTCTCTGCCAAGAGCAACCATTTTGGGCAGGGAGCTTGCAGTCTTGCAACATAGTTTTTGAAGTACCCCATCTAAACACTTGATCACAATCTCTGTCTGTCCATTTGTTATGATAACTGGCACTTGACATTAAGGTGCCACCAACAAGTCTAAACAGCTCCTTCCAAAAGTTCTTGATGAATTTGGGTCACAGTCACTGACAATATTTTTTGGAAGCCCATGCAGCATATAGATATGCTGCATAAACATTTCAACAACCTCTGGTGCTTTAGCAATGATATCCATGGGAATAAAATGGGCATACTTAGTCAATCTATCAACCATCACAAAAACAGTATTTTCTCTTTGGGGCTTTAGCAGTGGTTTCTATGGGAATAAAATGGGCATACTCAGTCAATCTATCAACCACACAAAATACTGTAATGATGGTTGAAGTCCATGCTAATGGATTTTCTATGGGAATAAAATGGGCATACTCAGTCAATCTATCAAGCACACAAAATACTGTAATGATGGTTGAAGTCCATGCTAATGGATTTCCACTTTAGAATAGGAATGGGCAAAGGCTGCAAAAATCTTGTACTTTTTACAGTTTCTTGTTTATTGCTTTGACATGTTTCACATGAAGCAACAAATTTTTTCACATTTCCTTTCATCCCCTTCCAAATGAATTTAGTCCTTATACTATAATCAGTTTTAAATAAGGCAACGTGATTAGCAATAGGTTGAGAATGACATTCTTTTAAGAGCCTCTCCTTAAATTTAGATTTGGAGACAAGATAAAGGTGATTCTTATAAAAAAATCAGATCACCTGAGAAGGTATACCTATGTCCTCTTTTTGTGTCTTTTCAGGATCTTGTAGCAGGAATCCTCTCATATTTGGCATATTCAACCAATATCTATTCTTTCCACACCAATTCTGATGTAGGTATTGCTTTTAGTTATGGTAGGCAGGATAAGGAGTCTGCCACCGCATTGTTTACCCCCTTCTTATCCTGAATTTCAAAGTCAAAACCTTCTAATTTTCTCACCCACTTGACTTTTTGCTCACTCAGTTTTTCTTTTGTCATAACAAATTCTTTAAGCTTTTATGGTCTGTCGAAATAATTAAATGCTTCCTTAGAAAATATTGTTTGAACTTTTCTAGAGCATGCATAAGAGCCAACATTTCCTTATAGATTGATAACAACTTCTCCTTATCAGCTAACTTCCTGCTTTCAAAGGCAATTGGCTGCTGATTTTACACGAGGACAACCCCTATGCTGGTACTGAAAGCATCACAATCCATGGCAAGGGGTTGTGAGAAATTTGGAAGTGCAAGTACAACAATAGATGCTGTTACCTTCTTCATATTTTGGAATGTGGTTTCTATTGCCTCTGTCCATGTGAATTGATCTTTTATTGTAAGATCCATGGGTTCCATGAGTCCTCCAAATCCCTCAATGAATTTCCAATAATAGCTTGCATAGCCGACAAAACCCTCTTAACTACGTTACATTCTTGGGAGTGGGCCATGTTATCGCAGGATTTGTACTTGTGTGCAAAGCCCACCACAAGTCCCTCAAATCTGCATAACTATGGAAAATCCTACCACTGTCACCTTAGTAAGAAATTCCCTCGTTTTAGTGATGGAGGAATTCCACCACAGGGGAGGCTTCCCCGGTGACCTCAAGGGATCAAAGTAGCAAGTATTGTAGCCAAGCCTACTGCCCCCTCTCTTGATCACCCAAAGATTGGTCCAGGTGACGATGGTAAAGGAGATATGAAGCTGTTTAAGTACCTGTCCGGAACAAGAACAATTTATAGCAGATATATGATGATCTTCAAGTTCAAACATGCAACATGTACCTTCAGAAGACACTAGACAATAAAAATTGCAATGGCTGGTACAAATTTGCAGCAGTACACCAGTCTTATAACAACAATATAAATTTGTAACAACAACAATAAAAAGAGCTTAGAATTTTAACAATTGACCAAGAAAATTAAGCATGCATCACATAGAACATTATCCAATTGCTTAAGAGAAATTTTGAGCAATTTAAACCACCTTTACAAGAGTGTATGCAACAAATAAGAGTGTATTAAGATGGCTGTAGCAAACTTTTGCAACATCAAGAAGTTTACTAGAGAGTTAGTGAGTGTTAGTGTTAGCAAAATCAATAGAAAGCTTGAGAGAATTGAAAGAGTGTTTGTTGATCAATTTCACCAATAGAGAGCTATAAGATGAGTGCCTTTGAGGGCGATGGAGTCTTTATAACAACAATACAACAATGCTTGAAGATTTAACAAGTAGAAACCAAGATGTGGGGCTTAAACTCTAAGTTGCTAGCACATTAGGGCCTTAGGGTTTAAACCTTAAAGAGCATGCTTAATCTTACTATCCTTGGCCTTCTTGTTTTCTCCCACAATCTTCTTAACAATATTCATAAGGTTCTTGTTACTTGATTCCGCCAATCCATTTCCTTGGGGATAGTAGTTGGAAGAATGAGACAAGACGATCCCGTACTTGAAACAAAACTCTGCCAAAACAAGGGAGCTAAAGGTCTTAGCATTGTCGGTAGTGATTTTGGCAGGCGCACCAAACCTTGTTATGATCTTATCCTCGAGAAAACTCATGACGATTTCCTCAGTTGCCTTTTTCGTTGGGATGGCCTCTACCCACCGAGTGAAATAGTCTGTAGCGATCAAAACCCAATGATATCCATTGCTGGAATTGTCCTTAAATTCACCAATGAAGTCTAAACCTCACTGTTGAAAATGAGCTTCAACAATGATTGGTTTCAAAGGTGATGCAGGGAGTCATTTTCCTCTAAAGAACTGACAAGATCGGCAGGACCTGACATATCGGTGGTTGTCACTGAACAATGTAGGCCAATAATATCCCGCTATTAGAATCTTATGGGCAGTGGTACTGGCAACAAAATGACCACCGCAATATCCTGAATGGAGTTCCTTAATCAATTTGTCGGCTTCATCTTTGTTCACGATTCTAAGGATGATTTCATCAGGGTTCTTCCAGCCCAGACCATCTTGGGTCAAACAATACTTAATGGCCTTTACTTTCAAGGCTCTTTTCTTGTGGTCTGCTAAGTGATTAGGGCATGAAAGATTCTTTAGCTAATATATAATGTCTACATAGCACTCATCATGTTCCGATTCACTTACTATCACATTTACTTGTTCATTTACCCCCAACTGTATGGCTTCTTTATTGCTTTCAATCAACATTTGGGCTAGACCTTGCCCTTTGATATTTTTGGTGGGTTTTATCTCTAAATCATATTCTTGAATTTTGGACACCCACTTTCCTCTGTTCCCTAGGAAATCTTGTTGAGAAAGAACGTCTTTGACAGCAGGTAGGGAACTTAGGCCTTGATCTTGTTGTATCCGACATAACTTCTAAAGTGCTTAAGGGACTTGACAAGGGCATAGGCCTGTTTCTCAGTGAGTGATGAATTTAACTCCGAATCCCTGAGGGTTTTTCTCATGAATGCGATGGGTTGTTCATAGTCGTCTTTATTCTATTGTAATAACACCCCGACTATAGTGTAGTGAGAAGTGAATGAGAAAATTATGAAATCGTGAGAGTAGTTAGGGTTAACCAGGACCGCTGCCTTAGTGATTGCATCCTTAATGTCTTCGAAAGATTTTAGGCTGTTGTTATCCCATCTAAAGGTAACATCCTTCTTTAGTAAAGCATTCATGGGCTTAACCTTTTCGACACAATTTGGGATGAATCGTCTTATAAAGTTGATCTTGCCAAAGAATGATTGCAAAGATTTATTGTTGGTGGGAGGTCGTATATTCTTGATAGAATCAATTCTTTCAGGGTCAATGGAAATGCCTTCTTCAGAGACCATGTGTCCCAACAACTTCCTTTTATCGACATCAAAGATGGACTTTTTGGGGTTAAGGGAAATGCATTACTTCCTACAACGCTCAAATATCGTCCTTAAGTGTGATGTTTGGGCATTCCTTTCCTTGGACACAACTGTCAAGTCATCCTGGTATATGTCTATGATCTTCTCTATCAGATCCCTGAAGGCAAAATCCATTGCTCTTTGAAAAGTCGACCCAACATTCATGAGGCTGAAAGACATTCTTAGGTAGATGAAGGTTCCCCAAGGGGTGGTGAATGCGGTCTTAAGTTGATTCTCCCTTTTGACTAAGACTTGGTTGTAGCCAGAGAAACCGTCTAACATGGACATCATCCCTGCACCGATAACCCTCTGTGTTGAATTTTCTTAACCTACCACTAGGGTATTAATTCCAAGCAAAAACTAATTTTACTGAATAATATCACAGCTAGGTTATCAACAAAACAATTAAATCAACGGAAGCAAATAAAAGTGGAAACCACAACACACATTACACAAGATATTCTAGTAAACTTCCCTGGAAAAATCTCCTCTCTCTCTCTCTCAATGTGTGCCTCTCACTCTCCTTAGATCTGCTTTTATAACTTCTTAATGACTAAATCCCTAACCCTAAGATCTCAACGGTCAAGATTAGATCTTGCCTTCCCAAGATCGTCGGTTGTGACTTAATCTCTCGTTGAGATGACTTAAATCACTTAAGTCACTCAACTTTATAAAAAAGTTAATTTAGTCATTAAATAAAAGCCACATTAACTTTATAAATGCAATTATACAGTTAAAGATCTAGAGAGCGTCGCTCAGACACTTCCACATGCTAGGCACCACCAATGCGGAAGTCCCTGTCCGAGCTACCCCAAAAACTAACACTCACTCTTAGCGAGGAAGGTACTTTTGCAACCTCCACTTGGATTTGGCTCCAACCCCATCACTCCATTTGCTGTTATAGATGCTCCCTTTGAACTAGAAAGCTTCCCTGCCACCTGCACTGGATCTTGTGCTGAAGACATGTTCCTCCTCTCCACGCCCTTAGGAGTCTCCTCACACTCCTGAGCATCCAATAGTGTCATCTCATACCAGCTGAGACTCATAACAGTACTGGAAGTAGCCTCAAACCACCTATCACTGACACTGATCATGAATTCAAGATCCCCTTGGACTCACACACAGGCTGCCCCAACAACCTGTATAACCCCCCCTGTTTGACACTAAGCATTGCTGTTGTGTCTAGGGTAGCTCCCTCTGGATATATGTGCACGTCCATGCTGGAACATAACTCCATATCCCTCATCCTCTAAAGCTGATACTCAGAGCAAGCTTACCTTCGGCTCCATAACAAACAACATCTCTACCACCTCTAGAGATCCTCCTAACTCTAGTTGGAATCTCACACGTCCAACCCCCTTCACTGCATGCATGGTATTAGACCCACAACCCACATGATAGTCTGAGTCTATCTTTGAAACACTAAGAAACATCGACCTCATTCCCGTCATATGGCGTCGTTTTTTTTCAAACTTGGTCTTTTTCAATCCTTGACACAGTGGCATCGATGGTTTTAGTTTATTTTTCTATTTGATGCAGTTGAAGTTACTTTATAGGCAGGCAGGGTGTTGAGATTATGGTAGTTGCGGGAGGTATTTACCTCCATGTGTAACCCTGACGAGAATAGAATATTCCAAGAAGCAAGAAGAAACCCTAAATAGTTGGTTTACAACCCTAGAAGACAAGTCGACTCAAGAGAATGATTTGTATTAGGTTATTAGCCTCCAAGAGAAGAAGTCGGCCCAGTTAAGTGACTTGGAGGACTATAAATAGAGGGTGCTTGAGCTCATTTGTACTCACCCTCTCATAACTGCATAAGGCAGTGGTGCGCAAGTTTGAAGAAGAGCTACAGCTGCAGCTGTTGCAATTGGCAGATTCCGGTTTTGACTTGGACTCTCTCTTGGTTATGGTTTGGACTTTTTGCTTGGCCCCTTTTGGTTATTCTTGCTTGGTGTGCTATTCCTGGAGAGAGGTGCGCCACCTTGTTTGGCTATTAAGCTTAGGGTTTGCTTCCGGAATAATTTTTTGTCAAGGTTAAGGTGCTCGGGGGTGGCTTCGGCCTATGGTTGGGTGACAATATTGCTATATTGTCTATGGTTAAACGAGCACATTCATTACTTTCTAACAGGTTTTGGGCCCACTCTATCTTCAGACAGTCTAACTGCTGGAAGATAGATTGGGAGGATTTGCTCAGTTACAGTTACAGTTGCAGCCATTTTTTGCTGCAACAACGAAACCCTAACCCTCTTGTTGAGGCACCTTAAGTGAAGAGATTGACCTAATTTTTGGATAGCCTAGTGCACCCTAGCCTAACGCACCTCCTGGCATTCTCAGCAAGCCAAGACGTCAAGTTTGAGTTTTTGGTCAAAGTCAAAGGTTGACCAAGTCAAAGCGGTTATGACTTACTTTATGAAGTCAGAAAACAAGTTAGAAGGGGCTTCTAACTTCAGAGCATGGGAGACAAGGATTGACCTCATCCTTGCCAAGAATAAAGTGTTGGACATCGTGAAAGGAAAGATCATGGAACCACAGTTCGAAGAAGGAAAAGAGAAGGAACCTCAGAACGTTGCAGTTATGGAGAAGTTCAAAGATAATGACATCAATGCCATGAGTATCATAGTGGACTCTATAAAAGACCACTTGATACCCTACATCTCCCATCTTGACTCATCTAAGAAGATGTATGATGCCTTAACAAACCTCTTCTCAGTTAGAAACATTGGACAGGTAATGAGTCTGAAGAATGAACAGGTAATGAGTCTGAAGAATGAGCTCCGTGACATGAAAATGAATGATGATGACAACATAACATCATACTTTGTGAGAATCTCTCAGTTAAGAGATCAACTACTTACTATTGAAGAGATCATTTCAGAAAAGGAACTGGTAAATATAGTACTCAATGGTCTTCCGAAGACATGGGATGCATTTGCCGCAAGCATGAACACAAGGAAGGAGTATCCTACATTTGAAGAACTTTGGACTTGCTGTGCACAGGAAGAATCAAGGATTAGTGCAAAAGAGAAACCCCAAAAGAAATACGATGATCAAGCCTTCACAACAAGGTTCAAGAATTTCAGGGATAAAAGGAAGTTTGGCTCAAGGAAGAAGCCAAATCAAGAGAAAGATATGTCAAAAATACAATGCTTCAACTGTCGAAAATATGGTCACTACAAGAATCATTGTCTCGAGCTAAAGAAAAGGAAGGAAACATACAAAGCATTAGTTGCCGAAGAAAGGAAACTCTCAAAGAAGACCAAGCATGATAAAACAAACTTCTTCTAAAACAAGGTAACAATATTCTTCATAGTTCTTGTACATACCATGTTTACATAGTTTCTGTACATATCTTGCATATCTATTTCTTAGAAGATAAAATGTTCAAAGAGAAACAATACCTATGGAAGAATAACAAGATAAGGATTGATATCACGATGACTCCAAGTCAGGCAATACACATGAAAGGATGAAGTACATCGACAATCCCTGGTAACAATTCATGTGGAAACTGTTAACATAAGTAACAACTGCAAGATAAGCCAAAATCATAATCAAACTTGAATAAACCTAGAAGAAGTAAAAACAGAAAGAAGTCAACAATCAAGAGGAAATTAGGAAAAAGACTTGTGACACTCTGCAGAAGGCAATAAGGATGCAGACGAAAGYGTGGACTCTCCTAGATGGAGGGAGCCGATTATATAATTCCAAAAGAAGAGCATGCATTCATGCATGAAGCAAGGATTAGGAGGGAGCTAATCYTAAATAATATATGATCCATTRARGATTATGAAGTATCTATCCATGTTCCCATMAATGGTAGCRRCCATGAAAAGCARCAYKTSTWYAGTTTGACTTTAGAAGAAKTYKTCTTCGAAAAKAAGCSTTAAAGTATCCYTGGTTGTCCATCCAYATCCATGATCCTATGATGAAAGGAAGAAGTCRGAATCTTCAAGGCATGGAATCTATAGAAAACTCCATGGACCCAAGAGCTAAAGAGAAACATGAAGAAGAACATGAAGATTCCAAGAGAGAAAGAAAAGCTAGAACAACCAGTCATTATATCGAGAATCACAAGACTACCAGCTTGATCTGAACCCTCTAGAAGCAATCGAGCAGAAGAAATGAAAGTTGTGATGAAGAACAATGTATGGAAGACTTATGAATGAAAGCATTGCGAGGTTCTCCTAGATGGAGGGAGAGGACTATGATGATAGCTTGTTCCAGACATGCCTCTACCTGAGACATTATATCTCCTGCAATATCCATGGGTTGGAGTTTACATCAGATGAATGTAAGGGATGTTCTCCTCAACAGAGCAATTGAACAAGAAGCGTATGTAGAGCAACCTCAAAGTTTTTGAGGTATACCGGAAAGAGACTCTTGTATGCAGATGGAAGAAGGTCTTGTATGGATTCAAACAATTTGGTGCAGAGCCTCCAATGCATAGCAGAAGCGTGGTGAAAACTTTTTATAATAGAGATATTGTATCAGAATGGTTACTCAGAACTCCAGGATGATGGATTGCCAATTCATGACAAGCTCTCATGATGACAGAAGAAGTGCCACTTGAATATGTTCTAGTTTGAGCTTTGTCACCATGTTATGAGCTAACAGGAAACAAAAGAACTGAATCCAACTATGATATACTATAATGATCAGAGCTATATGAAGCCTTCAGAGAAAACCAATGTTCCAGAAAGACCGAAGTACATTGAGATCAAGCATTACATTCTCCGTGATGAGGTCCAGAAAGGAGAAATGGTTCTCCAATATATCTCCACAGATGAGCAGATAAGAAAATATTTTGGTAAAACCTCTATCCAAGATGAAAGAGTTTGCATACTCAAGAAACAAGCTGGAGCTCGTGGAGACGACTTCCTTATTAAAAAGGGAAGAGATGACTCCCAGGTTGGGAGGGAGCATTGATGTGTTATTGATTTATGGACAATCATTTTTCAGTTCGAAAAATGGTCCAGGATGAGCAGTTCCTTTCCAGTTCGGAAAGTGGTTTGAGATTTCTAACGGATAGGCATTTTCCAGTTCGGAAAATGGTCCAGATCGAACGTTGTAATGAAAATGGTTTGATGGATTGTTGATGTACCATAGACTTCATTCCTTGGTCGCTACACCCAGATCAGAGACAAGCTTGGAGCCGTCGGAGAGGTGGTGGACCCTAACTTTTTGGTGAGGACAACTATGAATATCTTCACCAAACCTTGGGGTCCATTCGTTCGTGGCATTGTTGCCAGGGAGGTCATGCTTACATGGGA
>SNQJ01S0031976.1:42258-54201 GCA_010110895.2 Picea sitchensis | reverse complement strand
CACTGGATGAGCGAATGAGTGAGTGAGATAATGAGGCGTTGGCTTCCTTTATTTATACAAACTGGCAGGTGCTGGAAATGTGTCTCTTCACTGGGTAGGGCCGACTTCTCTTCTTAGTGGTTAAAACCACTTTAATTAGCCTGGGAGCCGACTTCTCAATTTGCATATTATATTTAGGGTTTGACCAATCCACAAAAGGGGATTTGGTCAATTACAATGCCTAACATGATCAATCCACAAAAGGGGATTTGGTCAATTACAATGCCTGACATGATCAATCCACAAAAGGGGATTGATCTAATGAGTAATAACTCAATAATAAATATAATACTCTTTGCAGTTACAATATTTCAACAGTTTTCCTTGGGCAAGGAAAGTACACTTTGGAGATCTTAGAGAGATTATAAATGCAAGATTGTAGACCCTTGGCTACACCCATGACATCATATTTGAATCTTACTTGTGATGATAATGCTAATTTGGTTGACCCTACCTTGTACATGTGGTTGATTGGATCCTTGATGTATCGTGTGAATACCAAGCCAGATATATGCTATGTTGTGAACTCAGAGTTAGCTTAAGGTTGCTCTGTGGGAGACACATTTTGTAGCTGCAAAGCATGTGTTTATGTATCTGAGAGACACAATTTATTATGGCATCAGGTATACAGGAGATGGCAGACTATTACTCCATGGATTTTGTGATTCAGATTGGGTTGGAGGTGCTGATTCTCACAAGAGCACTTATGGATTGTTTTAGCTTAGGGATATGGTTGATATCCTAGTTCAGCAAGAAGAGAAACAATTGCACTTAGTTTAGGAGAGGTAAAGTATAAAGTGCCATGTTCAATGAGTTGGGAGGTAGTATGGCTTTGCAAGTTGGTGGTTGAGCTTGGAGGTATGCAGTTGGAGTCAAAGATTGTGTATTGTGGCAATCAAAGTTGTATCAAACTCTTTGAGAATCTTGTGTATCGAGACCACTCCAAGAATACTAACATTTGTTATGTAGATAGATTGTGAATCGATACATTGGAGAGGACATATACAGATTATATATTCAGGTCACCTGGACCTCATCCTCGACGAGCTTGCGCCCGAAGATGTTA
Organism: Picea sitchensis; assembly: GCA_010110895.2. Taxonomy (NCBI): domain Eukaryota; kingdom Viridiplantae; phylum Streptophyta; class Pinopsida; order Pinales; family Pinaceae; genus Picea; species Picea sitchensis. Next base: position 53,096 of record SNQJ01S0031976.1, on the reverse strand, counting down.
TTCTATTTAGAGCACTTCATGGAGTTGCAGGATGGTGTCATTGTCCGCCCCCCATACACGTATAAACATTGGATGCATTTACTCAAGATCCCTCTGGGACAACTCTAGATTGGTTCTCATCAACTCCAAGTAGAGATTGATCACCATATCCCATGCTCTGATAGGATCTGCCAGATGTGTCACCTACAGGAGCTAGAGACAGAGAGACCCCTCATTTTTCGGTGCCCCATTTACTATGAGATTCGAGGACGTTACTACTGCCTCTACAGGAACTCGGGGGACTCCCTCTACTCTCTTCTGATATCAGGATCAAAGGTGTCTGGCTCTTTTCATTAGGGAGATTCTCAATCACAGATCCCATCTCTTGCACGTCGCCTTCCACTCGGGACAAACCAGGAGGATCACTTCATACTTCCATGCCCTCCCACTAGATCAGAGCAACAAATAACAATCCAAGTTCCAGAGTACTTCAGACCATAGAGTGGTGAGACCTCGGGCCCATTCTCCCCCCCTTGGAGATTGACCGATATGTTTGAGACAGGGTCGGAGGTGCAGGACCATACACCTGATCACGCATCCTCATCGTGATAGAGGGTTTAGCTCCAGACGTGTTCAAAGCAGGGCACCTATCACCCATCAACCCGCCCCCCAACCCCAGCAGAGCAGTCAAAGATCTATTCAGAGCGTTTTTCCTTCAACCTCGGATGGTAGGAGAACTAAGCTTCCTCTCTCCTACAGCCTCCCAGGGTCATACAACCAGATCCCCCTATGGTACTCGAGGACTCCGACAGTGAGCTAGCACGACCCCTGGCGCCACCCTCGCCATCGGTCATATCCTGGAGACATTGACCTCATTGGCTTCACCTGCAGATTTTTCTCTCTCAGCTATTCCTACCATGGACACTCCCTCTTTGTATTACCGCACATATGAAACTGCTATATACATTTTTTCCTTGGTTGTAACTGGACCTAGGGTTTCTTTCTTTATGATATTCTTAGCATTTTCTAGGAGATGCTTTTTCACTCCTACATTGTACCCATACTTGTTGTAATCTTCAGTCGCATTGACCTACTTTTGTGGTCATTCGTTGGAGATTAATAAAATTATCTTATCTTATCTTATCTAAGAGACATGGTACAAAAGGGTGCTGTAGCCCTTGATTATATATCTAGAGAGAGTTACAGGTTGTTGACATTTTGACGAATCCCTTAGCCAAAAGGAAGTTTGAGATGTCAATGGAGAAGACAAGTGTTTGTGAAAACACTTTCCTTGTAAAGAGGGAGTGTTAGCTTGAGGTTACTTCGAAAGTGTTTACACCATGCTTGCGGGTGCTTCATGTGATGTGGGGTGCATGGCGTATGGATGACCCTTGATTGTTTTGTGATTGACAGAGATAGTGGGGCTAACTTGCTTGTTGATTGCTAGACCTTGTATGAATATTCGTTGGCATTCTTCCCTAGAGCATTGGAAACCTATGGAGCTTTGTGACTTCTTCATGTAGTTGATACATGAAGTTTGCTTGCTTGCTTGGAGAATGCCTTGCTTTGGAGGAGCGTTGGGCATATTGGAGGAGGGTGTTGAGCCCTAGATGGCATGGGCACACTTGAGTTTAGGATGCTTGGGTTGAGGGAGATGTCATGTAGGTGTGGTAGACTTGGAGGAGCACATGGCTTTATAGGAGTGTTGGAGCTTTGGAGGTTTGTGGAGGATGAGCGTTGGACGAATCTCATGGAGATCTTATGCCTTTGAGCCTTGCTTTTCGATGCCTTCACCTTGAAGCTTGACATGTGTCAGTGGAAAGAGAGCACTCCACATGTGAGCCTATTTGTGTAGAGTTGGGTTGTGTGTAGAGGTATAGTCCCACTTTATATTGTTGGCCTCCCTTGCCTCTCATATAAATATTTAATAGTGGAAGGAGAGAGTCCCTTCACACATTCAATCATCATCATCATTGTACCCTATTCTTTGTACTTGTCTTGTAGGGAGCAAGAGAAGACATGAAGAAGAGAGAGATGTCTCGATTGGTCTTGGAGAGATTGCTCTTGTGAGATGATAGGGTTTACCCTTGTGAAAAACACGATGTTGGAAGTGATGATCACTTGTTCTTTCATTCATTCATCATCTTGTGCTAGAGATTTAAGGAATGTAGTGCACTGGCCTCTCTCTCTTTTCACTCTTCATTGTATTATCACTCTTTGTCTTTGAGGGCTAAGGTTCTTGGAGAAGTTCAAGGGTTTTCTATGGTTAGGGTTTCACCCAAAAGGAGGCAAAGAAGCTAGGGGTTGTGATAAACCCTAGAGGATAAAGAAGCATTTTTCTTGTAGCTCTTGTGAGAGGACTAGGTTTTGGAAACCATAGTGTTGCTTGATATGCTTGACTGAGGAGGATAAGAGAAGGAGAAGTCTTGGAAACTAGTGGGAGACAAGTGTTGAAGCCAAGGAGGACTTGTCGATGTTGATGCTAACTTGTTTGGGATATTTGGTGGTGGTTAGGGTTTTCATGTTTTTCCCTAGCTAGGTGATCCATAAACTACCGTGGATATTCCACCGTTATAGTTCGTCATAATAGATCTTACAATATTCTGCAATGTCTTATTATGCAACATTTTACTTTAGATTTCAGATTTAATATTACTATCTTAGTGCACAAGATACCGAATTAAATTGAAATTGAAAAGAAAGAAGCTAAGCAAATAACACACCATCCACATAATGAACACAAGATGTACACCGAAAAACCCAATACAGGGAAAACCTAGCTAGATGGTGAGCTCTATACCTTGCTCTTTCCTTCTCAGCTATGAAATGCAAATATCAAGAAAGTGCACTCACTATGTAGTAGCCATGGACATTGTGGCCTGAATGTTGGCTACAAGATCTTCTACTTCCTTTGTTTTGCTAAAATATCCCACTCTTAATGCTCTATTCTACTATGGAATAATACTCAATACCACAAGAATGGAATCCGTTCCTTTCCTAGCACTCTAGTATTTAACATGACTTGATAGTCATCTAGGGTTAGGGTTAGGGTTTTTGCATGCCTCAACTCCCAATTAGCGGTAGGGTTTTGGGATTTCTAGAATATTCTTGAAAGTCCACACTTGACTAGCTCTAGATGATGAGTAATGGAAGTTGACATGGTGTCCACTTGGTATCATGGTGGTCAACAAGATAGGACAACTTGCAGGAGGCATAACTTCCTCATACTAACTCCGATTGAGGTGATCTTCATGCCATTGGAAAACTCTTGATGTGTGGAATAGTTTCAAGAGGTTGGAAACTTTGTTCACAAAGTTTTGACCCCAAAAATGGTCGTTTATGGCCCCAAATAGGGTCCAAAATTTTCTGGATACCAAATCATCAAAGCGGGACTTGCCCCTAAAATGGGGCCTACAAGTGAATAGCTCCAGTTTTTCCACCCAAAAAGTACCAAAATAGATGACAAGTTATATAATGATCCATTTCAGATCATACCTCCCCATTTAGGGAGGCTTTTGGTCCCCAAAAAATTTTGCTGAAGGAGGTGAGGAAGTTTTTCATCTACCTTGTGCCTATAGTACCATTTGGCCTTGCTTGGAAGTTGTCCTTTCAACCAAACTTGCTAGAGTTCATGTTTCCCTCATTTGGTTGTTCTTGGGGTTCTTCTGCAAAACTATTTCTTTTGCTAACTCTACCTGAGCTTCTGGTGCTAAGTCCTCTATGGTAGGTAGGACTTGCTCATTAGTGTTCTGATCCAACATGGAAGGTTCAGATTTTCCACATTTACTACTAAGTAAATGTGCATATATGGGGGTAGATTGAGTTTGTAGGTACTATCACCCACCTTCTCCAACACTTCAAAAGGACCATACTACAGAGCCTTGATCTTCTTACCAGGACCCTATAGCTTTTCTTTGTTTAGATGCAACCATTGTCTCCCACCTTGAATGTTTTCTCAATTCTGTGCTGATTATGTCGAGCCTTGTACTTTTCCCATGACTTCTTCAATGTCTCTTGTACTTCCAAATAGATTTTTCTAACCTTTTGAACAATTTTTTCTGCTTTCAATGCATCTCTTGTGATGTGTTTCATTGCTCCTCTTTGCTGCCCATATACAACATCCAAGGGCAAAGGTGGAAAACACCCAAAGCAAGCTTCGAAAGGTGACTCACTGGTAGAAGCATGGACCACTCTGTTATCAGAGTGTTGAATATAAATCAATTTTTCATCCCATGTCTTTAGATGTTTCTGAATGTAACCCCTCGAAAGCTGAACCAATATCTTGTTGACTACTTTTGTTTGCTCATTTGTATGTTGATGGAAAGCTGAGAAATCTGGTACCCCTATCTGAGATGATGCTCCTTGGTATCTCAAAGTGCACCCAGACCTTTTCAAAGAGCATGTTTGTTGCTTCTTGTCTTTGATGGTCCTTTTGCAAGGCATAAGAATGCACATCTTGTTGAACTTGTCCACAACTACAAACATATAATCATGTCCCTTCCTAGTTGTTGGCAAACCACCCACAAAATCCATGGAGATGCTATCCCAAGGTCTAGTGGGTAAAAGTAAGGGACGGTATAAACCTTGCTTTTTGTTACTAGGCTTGTTGGTAAAACAAAGTATGCATCCTCTAATAAACTGAGCTACATCTTCTTGCATTCTAAGCCAATACACATACCTCTATAAGTTGGCAATTGTCTTCCCAACACCAAAATGTCCTGCAACCATGGAGGTGTGTGCCTCTCTGATAAGCTGCTATCTTTCACCTTTAGGAACATAGAGCTTGTTTAGCTTGTAGAGCAACCGATTTTGGAGATGATAGCCAGCCTTACCATCACCTTCTTCTACATGAATTTGGCCCTATAGCTACTGAAACACCTCTTAAAGTCCTCATCTTTCATGTATGCCAATTTTGTATGCATCATGGGTAAAAGGTTCCATGTGCATAAGAGTTCCCAAAGTTGCTATCTTGGATGTGGGTGGCCTTGAGAGTATGTATGCCAACTTATCGGTGCTTCTCTTCTTATATTTGATGACTAGATGAAACTGCTGCAAAAATCGCATCCACTTGTAGTGTCTAGTTTGCTGAAGCTTACTCTGGTCATGCAAATATTGTAGTGGCTAGTGATTAGTGTGTTTCCTTTCCCATTAGATAGTGCTTCCACTTCTTAACAACTTGAACTGGGGTGTAGGGTTCCTTGTTACATGTAGGGTAGGTCAGGACTCCACCATGAAACATTTCAAAATGATAGCATACCAGCTTACCTCCTTGCATCAAGACTGCTCCTGTAGCATATCCACTTGTATCTGTCTCCACTTCAAAAGGCTTCTGCAAATTAGGTAATGAAAGAACTAGTGCTTGACTACTCTTCCATTTCATCTCATCGAAAGCTTTTGCTTATTCTTTCCCCACTAGAAACTCTTACCATTGGTTGTTATGGCATGAAGTGGTGCAACTACAACTGAAAAGGATGCTATAAACTTCTATAGGTACTGCTCTACCCCAACAAGGCTCCTAACTTCAGTGACATTAGTAGGAACTGGCCATTTGAGGATGGCCTCTATCTTTGCGGGATCTATCTTGAGTTCCCTCCAATGACATACCCCAAATACACCAATGACTATGAAGCAAACTCACATTTCTTAAGGTTAGCCAACAAATAATGTTTCTTTAGAGTCTCTAACACCTACATGAAATGTGAGATATGCTCTTCCTAGATAAAACTATAAACCGATATATCATCCAAGTACACCATCACAAATGAATTTAGAAAGGGATGCAATACATCCTTCACCAAACGCGTCATTGTAGCTAGTGCATTGCATAAACCAAAAGGCGTTACCAACCATTCATATAGACCTTGTCTTGTTTTTAAGGCGGTCTTCTAGGTGTCTTCTTCTTTAACTCATATTTGGTGGTATCTCGATTTGAGATCGAACTTGATGAAATACTTGGCATGCTGCAACTGATCTAACAAATCATCGATCCTAGGCAGACGGTACCATTTTTTGAGGGTGATCTTGTTCAAAGCTCTATAGTTGATACACATTTGCCAAGTCCCATCCTTCTTGGGTTGATTGGAGATCCACAAGGTGCAGTGCTTGGTCGAATTACTCCCTGCTCTAGCAATTGCTGCAACTATTTCTTCACTTCATCTACTTCCTAGATAGATTGTCTGTACAACCCAATATTTGGTAATGGGGAGTCAAGAAACAACTGTATTTCATGCTCCACTTCCCTCTTAGGTGGTAACCCTTTAGGCTCTTGAAACACTTCTTTGTATGCTTGCAACAAATCCTTCAATTGACCTTTCTACTCTTTGGTACATCCCTCTAGAGATGCCTTTACTTTTACTGATTCATCACCTGGTTGATTTTCTCTTAAGAAAAGCAATAGAAACCTCCTACTAGAACCGATGAATTTCTTAGCTTGGTTAGTACTTACCTGAGAGATCTTGGATTTACCTTTGTGTGCATAGATGATGAAAGACTTCCCATCCTTGATCAGACGATGTTGGTTTGCTCTCCACATGAATATTGCATCCCTCATACACATGTAGGAGCTTCCAAAAACTACACCACACACATCAAGTGGTACTACATCTACCACCACTCCATCAATATAGTCTACACTTAGAGCAAATTTGATCTTACATTGTTTAGTGACCTTGAACTCTGAATCCTTATTTACCCATCCCAATGGATATGGGTTAGGATGGTCATGAACTTCTAATCCAAGCTTGCTGAGTAGATCTTTTGCTATAAGGTTGTCTTGTGAACTTCCAATCCAAGCTTGTTGACTGGATTTTCTGTTATGAGGTTGGCCCAAGTACTTCAAACATTTATTAAAAGGAATTCCTGTGTATGGAAATATAGTCTCCAAAACCCTTTCTAGGCTCCTTTGGTGACCATTAAAAGAGATGGAATATTTTTGAACATTCATCCCCATTCTAGTTGCCTTCATATATATATATATATCTCTAGTACTTTCGTATACCTATTAGCATCTCTTTTAGAAACATTGCCAAAAAGTAAAACATCATCAACAAAGAGTAAATGAGTTGATATGATGTTTCTTCCCGTTTTGATACCTTTTGAGTTGCTAGACTCCCTCATAAATTTTAGGTACCTACTTAATCCCTTAGATACCATCAAGAAAAGTAGGGGGGATAAAGGACATTTGTAATGTCCCCTTCCAATTGATCATGTCGAAGGATGACTTAATAGCTTATACGACTCCCATAGGCTATAGTCAGCAGAAAAAGGGAGTCACAGGGATTTATTTGGTGTCCCTTTGATGGAGGATGTTATATTCATAAAGTGACATTAAATAAAAATAAATTTATTAATCACTTAAACATTAAAAATCATTTTTTATTGTTTAAGTAATAATTAAAGGAGGAATAAGGGTGAGGTTTGATTCGGTTAAGAAAGGGAAAGATTTAGAAGGCTCGGAGGAAGAATAAAAGGAGGGGTAGCCTTTCACTTTATCATTATGATTTGTTCTTTCATTTGGATTGGTCCTAGCACTAAGGTTTTCGTTGGGGTTTGTCAAACCCCTTCCATCGCGAGTCTTGTTTCGGTGGTGCAACATCCACCCTAGCTTGACAGAGGAGGAGATCCATCCCGGATCTACACTAGAGCTTCATTTGATCATCTCTAGCAGTGAAAAGGGCATAGTAGTAGGTTCGTGGGGTTCCATTGAAGGTATTGATCCATCTCTTTGCAGGTCAGTAGCATCAGTGAGGAATTCGTAGCAGTTGTGAAGCATTATTGAGGACCCAATTTACTTTCCAGTAGAGTTGGGAGGCCGGTTGGAGTTTTTGGAGTAGATCGAGGGTTATGGTGGATGCTTATGGAGGCAGCTGAAGGAACCGTTTCTCTGTAGTCTGCAGATCGAGTGAAAGGGGAAGTCGTGAAGAACCCTTGAGGGTCGATCCACCATTTGCAGCAAGCCGAAAGGGTTAGGAAGGGTCGTGGACCCACCTGTTGAGCAAGGAGAGCTTGGGGAGAGGGCCATGAGGCTTGATCTCAGACTTGCAGGTCGACAACAATCAGAGGGAAAGGGCGTGGGGGTTTTGGAGAGCTCACAATACAACCCGACACCATATTTTGGGAGACTATGGCATCGATCCAGGTTTCTATTTGAAGTATTGTGTGTTTGCTAGCTGCTACAACAACCATTAAGATAGATTGTATTCCGTATTCCATTTCATAATGAAATGCCAAGACTGTTTCTCCCATTCTATGTGTACTTGTTTTATCTACAATATGTTTGACGAAATATCACTAGCAGAACACATACAAACTGTTTGTGGTAGTTGTAAACCCAATTATGCCATTAAAATTATATGGGATACAAACTGTTTGATAAAATCACACTACCAGAGAAAATACACTTTGTGCAACAAATACAATCTCGTAGTTCATTTTCTATTTGGGATATAACAATGGTATCAGAGCTGGTGATCTTGCCAACCTGTGACTACATTGATGCCTAGAAGAAGAGGGCGTAGAGGACAACCCTTGCCAGTGTCACTGAAAGGAGAACTAGAGGTAAACGAACCCGAGTCAGAGCAAGAAGGAAGCATGGGGGACCATGGTGAGGACAAGACTTTACATCTATTAGAGGCCCTGGTCAAGGGGCAACAACAGATGACCAATGAGCAATGACAATTCATGCAGTTCCTAACACAGTTGATTACCAACACCCATGGAGGTTCCAATGGGAGCCATTTAGAGGGAAACCACATAGGAGGTAGGACTCATGCAGAGGGTAGAAATACCCATACCCCAGCTTAGAGCGGGATGCAAAAGGATTCCTAGGACCCTATTACCACAGTTCCTTGCAGAGCAACCTACAGGAACACAAGAATAGCCAAATCAGGAGCTTGATGTTACCTCCACCTACTGGGAGTATCAGGCGCTAGAGGAAGATATCCGGGAGGCCTTGTCCTATTAGGACTTCTACAACCTCAAGCAGAAGAACATGCCTAAGTAGTGGAATAGAGCAGCGCAGAACCAACAAAACTTTGATCTCATGCTCAAGGTGGGTAGGTTGACTATCCCATATTTTGATGGATCTGCCAAGAGCACAGCCAAAGCGTGGGTGTAGAAGTTGGACACTTACTTCCAACTTAACCCAATGACTGAGGTAGAGGCAATCAAATTTTCACCCTTCACTTGGAGGGAGAAGCTCATGAGTGGTGGTACCATGGGCTAGTGACATTAGGGCATGCCAACATCACTTCATATGTGGACTTCACTCAGAGTTTGATGGACAGGTTTGACAAGAAGGATTGTGAGATACACTTCAAGGAGTTGGCATAGCTGAGACATACAGGTACATTGGATGCGTACATCACAGATTTCTAGAGGATGGCAGTCATGGTGACAGACATTTTTGAGTAGCGATTGGTGATGCTATTCATAGAGGGTCTAGCTAAGCCCTTGAGAGGATGGGTAAGGGCCTTTAGGCCAACCACATTATAGGATGCCATCATGAGGACCCAAGATATGAGGGACACAGTCTCTAAGAAGTACCAACAAAACCCTTCATTCCTTAGGGGGGTAAGGAGACGAGGTTTCCCCAGAAGCCATGGACAGGGAAGGACAGGATGGATGAGGAAACTCGAAGGGAGCTAAGAAGGAAGAAACTTTGCTTTAGCTGCAAAGAACCATGGGAGTCGAGTCACAAATGCATGGGAAAGGGGAAAGTACACTACATAGAGGTACTTTTCGATGAGGATTATGATGGCGAGGACGAGGTAGTTCATGCACAGGATAGCGGACATAGTAGTGGTGAGGCAGAGCCATCACACCTCGAGGTTACAACGCAGCCACAATTGCAGGAAGGTGTCAAGAAAGTGACCATTGCCACACTTTCAGGAGTTCCCAAGTATTACACCTTCAGGATCAAAGGAATTTTATAGGGGCAGAGAGTTACAACACTGATTGATGGTGGGGCCACCCACAACTTCATTGATGCAACACTTGTCGCTAGGAGACATCCCTGTAGAGGATTTCGAGGGTTTTGATGTGGTAGTTGCAGATGGGTACAACATGACATGTATTGGATATGACATTGGGCAACTACACGTTGACCGATGACTTATGTTGTAGATCTGGCAGACACTCATATGGTATTAGGTGTCCGGTGGCTATACTCACGGGAGATATCCACATGAACTATCAAGAGATGAGGATGGAGTTTAGGGACAAGGAAGGTCAGGGTTGTTCTAAGAGGTATGTCCATTGGAGTTCCCAGGATCGTGTCAAACAAACGTATGGAGGCCATTTTTAGACACATAGACGTGGCTTGCACATCGAAATGTTTGATCATCACGCAGAAGCCATCAGAGGACTGCCAACATTATCATGCAGACATACAAGAACTGCTTGGGAAACACGACAAAGTGTTCGGGCCACTACCAGTAGGGAGACCGCTTGACAGGGGATTTGAGCATGTCATTGACTTAGAGGAGGGTGTGAAGCCCGTGATCACCACACCATACATGCATCCGAAGAAGTTTAAGGACGAGATAGAGAACTCAGAAGGCCATACAGGAGTTATTGGAGATGGGGCACATCAGGCCTAGCTCTAGTCCCTTCGCTTCTTCAGCGGTATTGGTGAAGAAGAAGGATGGCACGATGGAGATGTGCATCGACTACAGGGCGTTGAATAAGAAGACCATCAAGAACCGGTACCCGATACCCAGGATTGATGAATTGATTGATGAGTTACATGGGGCAGTGCACTTCTCGAAGATTGATCTTCGATCGGGGTTAGAGAGGAGGACATCCATAAGAAAACATTTAGATGTCACTATGGGCATTATGAGTTTCTAGTCATGCCCTTT
>SNQJ01S0031976.1:26437-42208 GCA_010110895.2 Picea sitchensis | reverse complement strand
TTGGAGATGGGGCACATCAGGCCTAGCTCTAGTCCCTTCGCTTCTTCAGCGGTATTGGTGAAGAAGAAGGATGGCACGACGGAGATGTGCATCGACTACAGGGCGTTGAATAAGAAGACCATCAAGAACCGGTACCCGATACCTAGGATTGATGAATTGATTGATGAGTTACATGGGGCAGTGCACTTCTCGAAGATTGATCTTCGATCGGGGTTAGAGAGGAGGACATCCATAAGAAAACATTTAGATGTCACTATGGGCATTATGAGTTTCTAGTCATGCCCTTTGGGTTGACTAACGCACCAGCTACCTTCCAGTTGGAACCATATCTTCAACAAGCAATTGAGGAAGTTCTTGCTAGTATTCTTTGATGATCTACTGATATATAACAGAACTTGGGAGGAGCACTTGAAAGTTGAGGCATGTTGACGAGATTCTCAGCATAATGGAGGAACAATCATTGTTTGCAAAAGAGGGAAAGTGCGAGTTTGGGATGACGAAGATTCTTTATCTAGGGCATGTGATCGGTGTTGAAGGGGTAAAGGTGCATCAGGAGAAGATCCAATCGATCTTAGATTGGCTCACACCTAGATCACTTACAGATCTACGGGGGTTCTTTGGTTTTTGCAGCTACTACAGGCGCTTTGTGAAAGGATTTTCACAACTTGCTGTGCCATTGATAGAGCTCACTAAAAAGGGAGCATTCAGATGGTCGAGGGGGGCACAGGAAGCATTTGACAGGATGAAGAAGGTGATGAGCATTTGCCCAGTGTTAGCACTTCCAGACTTCTCACAACCATTTGTATTAGATTGTGATGCATTAGGAGAGGGGATAGGAGTAGTGTTGATGCAAAATCGATACCCCATAACGTTCAAGAGCAAAAAGCTGAGGGAACCAGAGAGGCTCTATCCTATCTATGATAAGGAGATGTTGGTCATCATGCATGCATTGACCAAGTTTAGAAAGTACCTGGTTGGAGGACACTTTGTGGTGAAGATCGACCGCAACACTGTGAGATATTTTTTGGAGCAGAAGGATTTGAACAAGAGACAACAAAAGTGGGTAAGTAAGGTGCAGGCGTATGACTTTGACATCGAGTATGTAAAGGGCACGGGGAATTTAGTTGCTGACGCCCTTTCCAGGAAACCTGCAACCTTCTCCATGACAGAGATCTCAACGAACTGGAAGTCCATTCTCTTGGTGGAGTACTCCAAGAATACCTTCGCCTGTGAGTTGACGGAGGGCATTATTTAGGATGATAGGTACAAGATAGTGGAAGACATCATCTACTACAAAGACATGATCTATCTTGTCCTTGAGTCCACACTCAAGGATAAGATTTTGAGGGCAGTGCATGACATACCATTGGTAGGGCACCCAGGGTACTTGAAGACCTACAGGGAGGTGAGGGAGAGATTCTCTTGGAAGGGTCTAAAGGAGGATGTGCTTTGATATGTGAGGGAGTGCATGACATATTACCAAAACAAGTCGAAGCTTACACATCCTGCAAGACTGCTTCAACCATTGTTGATTCCAGAGCAAAAGTGGGAAAGCATCTCCACGGATTTCATTATTGGGTTGCCGAAGGTACAAGGCAAGGTTTGTATCTATGTGGTAGTAGATATGTTGACCAAATATGCACACTTCTATGCCATTCCTTCAGAGTACAAAGCATCTCAGGTCGCAGACATATTCTTCAGGGAGGTGTTTAGACCACATGGTCTTCCGAGGAACATAATCAGTGATCGAGATAACATGTTTCTCAACACATTGTGGCAGGAGCTGTCCAGGGTATCCGGAATGGAGTTGACACCTAGTACCAGCTATCACCCCTAGACGGATGGGCAGATCGAGATAGTGAACAAGTGGATTGAGGGGTACCTGAGGAACTATGTGTCAGGGTAGCAGAGGGCATGGATAAAATGGTTGCATCTCGGGGAGCATTGCTACAACACCACTCATCACATGTCCGTTGGGATGAGCCCGTTTAGGGCATTGTATGGCTACGATGCCCCATCATTTGTGGATTTGGCGTTTGGGGAGAGTAAATCCCCCAAGGCCAAAGATTGGTTGCAGGAGAGTCAGGACATCTTGAGAGTCTTGAAGGAGAATTTGTAGGTTGCTCAGAATCAACAGAAGATGTATGCAAATAGGCACAGGGTGGAACGCAACTTTGAGATTGGGGACTTAGACTTTCTCAGGATGCAGCCTTACAGACAGTCTCCGTTGAAGAAGAGTGGCACAAAGAAGCTGAAGCCTCGCTTCTATGGACCCTACAAAGTGATCAGGAGAGTAGGAGAGGTAGAATATGGGTTGGAGCTGCCAGAGGGTAGTAGGATCCACAACGTCTTCCATGTATCTTGCCTCAAGAAGGCGTTGGGACAACAAGTTACCACCTCGAGCGATCTTCCTCCACTAGATGAGGAGGGACAATTGGTTCTGACTCTAGAGAGGATTGTTGATGTCAGAGAGAGGAGGTTGAAGAGCAGAGTCATTCTAGAGTACCTGGTCATATGGAGAGGTTTTCCTACAGAGGATGCTACTTGGGAAGGAGAGTAGATCTTGCAACACCCTGATTTGGATTTGCATGGGGACAAGCAATCTCGGGAAGGGAGGACTGTAATGTCCCCTTCCAATTGATCATGATGAAGGATGACTTAATAGCCTATACAACTCCTGTAGGCTACAGTCAGCAGAAAAAGGGAGTCACGAGGATTTATTTGGTGTCACTTTGATGGAGGATGTTATATTCATAAAGTGACATTAAACAAAAATAAATTATTAATCACTTAAACATTAAAAATCAATTTTTAATGTTTAAGTAATAATTAGAGGAGAAATAAGGGTGAGGTTTGATTTGGTCAAGAAAGGGAAAGATCTAGAAGGCTCGGAGGAAGAATAAAAGGAGGGGTAGCCCTTCACTTTATCATTATGATTTGATCTCTCATTTGGATTGGCCCTAGCACCAAGGTTTTCGTTGGGGTTTGTCAAAACCCTTCCATCGTGAGTCTTGTTTCGGTGGTGCAACATCCACCCTAGCTTGATAGAGGAGGAGATCCATCCCGGATCTACACTAGAGCTTCATTTGATCATCTCTAGCAGTGAAAAGGGCATAGCAGCAGGTTCGTGGGGTCCCATTGAAGGTATCGATCTATCTCTTGGCAGGTCAGTAGCATCAGTGAGGAATTCGTAGCAGTTGTGAAGCATTATTGAGGACACAATTTACTTTCCAGTAGAGTTGCGAGGCTGGTTGGAGTTTTTGGAGCAGATCGAGGGTTATGGTGGATACTTATGGAGGCCGCTAAAGGAACCGTTTCTCTGTAGTCTGCAGATCGAGTGAAAGGGGAAGCCGTGAAGAAACCTTGAGGGCCGATCCACCATTTGCAGCAAGCCGAAAGGGTTAGGAAGGGCCGCAGACCCACCTGTTGAGCAGGGAGAGCTTGGGGAGAGGGCCATGAGGCCTGATCTGAGACTTGCAGACCTGCGACAATCAGAGGGAAAGGGCGTGGGGGTTTTGGAGAGCTCACAGTACAGCCCAGCACCATATTTTGGGAGACTATGGCATCGATCCAGGTTTCTATTTGAAGTATTGTGTGTTTGCTAGCTGCTACAGCAGCCAATAAGATAGCTATTATTGTATTCCCTATTCCATTTCATAATAAAATGCCAAGACTGTTTCTCCCATTCTATGTGTACTTGTTTTATCTATGATATGTTTGACGAAATGATCACTAGCAGAACACATACAAACTGTTTGTGGTAGTTGTAAACCCAATTATGCCATTAAAATTATATGGGATACAAACTGTTCGATAAAATCACACTACCAGAGCAAATACACTTTGTGCAGCAAATACAATATCTTAGTTCCTTTTCTATTGGGGATATAACAACATCCCTACCTTAAACTCTGGATGGAGTGTAAAAGGGAGAAGCAGAACCATTTATAAGGAGAGAGAAAGACATAAAACTCATACAGCTTTCTATCTTGTTGACTATGGGAAAACAGAAACCCACATGAATTAACATAAGTCTTATGTAGAGCCCTGACATTTTATCATAAGCGTTGGATAAATCCAGTTGCTTCACAAAAGCTGGTAATTTCCTTGTCTTAATGGTATGTAATCCTTCTTGAGTGACCCTCATTGCATCGTGAATATGTCTGCCACTTAGAAGTCCATATTGTTCCAAGGAGATAGAATCTAACAGTACCGGTTTCAGTCTCCTCAAAATTACATTTGCAATAATTTTGTAAATCACATTATATATAGATACAGGCCTAAAGTCATCAAAAGAGTTTGAAGTGTCTCTTTTTGGAATCAAAGCTAGAAAATTTGAATTCATGGCCCCTAAAACATTACCCGAAAGTTTTGGGTTTCCGACACTCTTAGAAGATCTTCCTCTATAACATCATAGAAACCTATATGGAACTGTATAGTTAGTCCACATAGAGCTTTATGGTTTTTGCTATATTTGCTCTGGAGGGTTCTTTGAATAAATTCCTACGATGTGAGACTCCTACATTTGCTATATCCTTGAAGTTAGTAAGTCTTGAACCATCCTATGCTTGTATGTCCTATATTGTATCGATACTCTTCCTCATATTGACAAAATTATGAAAGAATTTGGTATTGCCATCTCCCTAAGCTAGCCAAGTAGCTCAGCTCTTTTGCCTCCACTTTGCTTCCTTTCATGCCAGGAGGGCCTTTTTTGATATTCTAACCTTTTTAATGTCAATAGTTCATCTTCAAAAAAGATCCCTTTGGCATTTGCCTCATATATCCAGGTTATGCGATTTTGTACTATTAATACTATTATAGATCCCAATGAGAGTTCATAAAGTTTAATTTTGATCAGTCCATAGTTACCTTTTTTGCCTTCTTTAGATTTTCATTGAACAGATACATTGCTGTCCCATTAATCTATATATTGCAAGGAGTCCATTTAGATTTTACTAGGAGCTCATAATCCTCGTTTTGTAACTAGAAAGGGTTAAGTTTAAAAAACCTCGGAGGATTTTCATCATTTTTCTTCATTTGTAGAAAAACTGGGAAATAATCTGAGCACGTTCCACTCCCAACTGATGTTCTTCCCTTCTCTACCTCCACTATGATTTGTTCTAAGATTAAAAATTTGTCCAGTCACTTTGAAACACTTTCTTCCCCATGTCTGTTGTTCCTCCACGTGGGAGTGATTTTTTGAGGTTCTACATCGCATAGATTAGCCTCATCTTGCTTGTGTATAAGATAGTCAGCTAGATTGATAGCTCTACAGGATTCTACTCACACTTCATTCCTCTCCAGTGCTAGATGTAAGTTCCCCCCAGTTATTATGTCTTCCTTCTTATGTAGTCCCGATTGAATAAATCCTCTGGTAGCGCAAGTGTGGATGAAAAAACTGTATGCACCATTGTGCAAAGGAGTTGCTCACTATTAGCCTCCATAACAGTGAAGAGGAGAAGATGACAGAACTCTTCCATATCAAGATCTAGGTCAAGAATACCTAAGTAGATGTTCTATTCAACACTAGTTTGCAAGCCAACCTCATAGCAGAGGATTTGGTAAGTAAGCTTGGATTAGAGGTACATGAGCAGCCTCATGCATATCCCTTAGGATGGGTGATACCAAACAGTGTACACTTAGATTTGCCATTAATGCAAATTTCACGGATGATATAGAGGTAAATTTGGTACCACTTGATGTATGTGGTGTAGTGCTGGGAAGCGCCTATATGCATGTAAGGGATGCTATCTTCATGAGAAGAGATATTGATCAAGGATGGTAACTCCTTCACCATCATTGCACACAAGGGTAAGCCCAAGCTCTCTTTTGCAAGTGCCCATCAAGCCAAGAGACTGATTAGCTCCAGCAAGAAGGATGTGTTTCTTTCCTTGAGACAAAAACAACAAGGGTGTATGATACTATGAAAGAACATAGACAACACAGATTAGCAGAAGAAAGCTAAATCGGCCAAAAAGACTTAGCAAGAATTCTTGTAGAAAGGCAATGCCAAATGGTACTCTAGAGAGAACATTGAGAAAATCTTTCCTCACCTCCAAAAGTAAAATCTTTTGGGCACCATAACCCTCCCAAAATGGGGAGTTATGATCCAAAATGGATAACTATATTTTTTTCATCCTTCTTGGTGCTTTGCGGGGTGGAAAATCAATGTTGTGGGCTTGTAGGGGCCATTTTTGGGGCCGATCCTAAATCCCACTAGACAGGATCAAAACTGAAAATTGCCTATCTGAGGGCTTAAACAACATTTTTTGGGATCAATTTGTCGAGACTTTGTATTTTAACTCATTGATGTTGAAGAGCTCTTCGAGAGCTTTCCAATGTGAAGAAGTCTAAAAACAAAGTTTGTATGAGAAAATTATGCCCTCGACAAGTTGACTTATCCTTTGACCATTGTATTACCAAGTAGATGCCACGTCAACTCCCATTACTCGCACATGTATAATTTCAAGAAGATTCTAGAGGGTCCCAAACACTAACCCTAGTTGGGGAATGTGAAAATCATAACCATAACCCTAACATCTATTAGGTTGTGTTAAAATCCCTGCCACTAGGAGAGGGATGGGTTCCATTCCATTTGTAATGATTTTTTGTTCCACAGTCAAGCATGCAAAGGAATGAGATATCAGAGCAGAGTAGAGAAAGGAGGTGACCTTGTAGCAGCCTATCACAGACCATAGTGCCTATTTGCTCCTTAGTGAGCACATCTTTCTTTGTATTTTGTGTTGTAAATCTGAGAATAAAAAGAGTGAGGCACAAACCTTATTTCTTGCTGGAGGTTTTACCTCATGGGTTTCCCCAAGGTAAATCTTGGTCTTAATGGTGTGTTCTTATTTTCTCATTTAGTTTTCATAATGAAAACGGTATGCTTCTAAGTTCTAATATTAAATCTTAATCAGAAGTAATCACTGCACAATAGAGTTATAATCTCACTGTATGTATAGTAGCATTATAAGATCTGTTGTGACGAAATGTCCATTGGAATATCCAAGGGAGCTTTCAGATCACCTGTTGACCTTTTCTTGGTTGTGTATGTGACAAATGATTGTCTTCTTCTTAGCGAGTGTTCATTTCTCTTTTGCTTTTCAACCGTGGGCATGCATCACTCCACCATAGACAAATTTCCAAGTTCAATGATTTGGTTGATCCCTTCTCTAGTGCCATATATTCCATTTCTACATGTAATTGTTCCAAGCAATTGTCTAGAAATTGATCAATAATGGGAGGATTGATATACATTGCCAGTTTGTATTGATTTTCCATAACCCTGTTATCATAGTCTCTTTGTATTAATTTACTAGTCAACTAGCCATTTCAATTTTGGAGTGCAATATTGTGGATGAGGAAAGTGTTAGTACATCTATTCAACCTGTACATCTCAGTGATATGCTGCTTTTATAAGTTTGTGTTCATGCATTATTTGCTTGCTTTGTGGGATTGTATCTTTATCATAAAAAGACACAAATATAAATATAGGTCAGGTGGCAATGGTGTGAAAATGGGCAAGACATTTTTGTATGTATGTATCATAATAATGGTAGAGTAGAGTTAGGCATTATCAGTTTGTTAGGACAAGTAGATTGTTGTCCTTGTCAAATGTGATGCCTTTTACCATTTCCATCTGTCTTCTCTACCACGAGTCGTGGTGTTGGTCATTTGCCATTCAGTACATATATCATTAAAACTCTCTCCTTGGGAAATGACAGGCCCACTTTTTATATAAATTGTAGTTGTACACCCTCTGTGATCAGTTCATTGTCTATTTGGTGGACGAGAGTTTGATTCCTCAACTGAAGGATATTTCATACCCATGGGCACACAGAATCGGGGGTGCTAAGGGCAGCTGGACGAGGAACCTATGGTTGTGGGAAGGGTAAGTTTAGGTATCCATTACTGTTTATGGTCTTGGAGCTCATAACTTCTCATCAGTAGAGGTGTCATTTTTCTGTATTGATACCTAATAAATTTTTGGATTGTCATATCTATAGTTGAAGAAAAATCTAGTGTTTTTGAATGGAATTCATATTATCTTTGTTTATTCAATATAATATACTGAATAATCTTATCTTGCAGGTGCAAGTTAGTATGGAAGATTCAATGCAGCATAGTGATAATGTAAGTGGTTACTTTCAGGTCATACTTTTGCTTGAAATATTAATTGCATTGAATTAATAATGAACATGAGTGTTGTGTGGAGCCAGTGTTCAATATGTTGCTGTGCTGCAGATTGCTACATAAATATATCAATTCTCAACCTTCCGATATTTATCATTGGTTCACACAAATTTGCAATCAACACTCCAACAACCATGCTATGCCATTCTAATAGACCCAGAAATATGGTTGTTCAACATTTTTTTCTCTTACTGTTTATCACCCTTGGGCATCTTTGCACACGTACATGGGCATATTTGAGAATTCTTCACAGTCAAGACATTCAAATAATAATGTACATGCTTCCTTCTCTTATGGGGAAAGTTTGGATGGGACAAATTCAAGTCACTGATTCAAGGCTTCCTCAAAATTTTCATTAAAAGGTTAAGTAGTGAAGATTCATTTCTAGTTGTCCATAAATTCCTCAAGAATTCTTTGACAATTTCCCTCTGAATTTTAATGGCTTTGATATCTTAAAAGTTAAGATGCATTTTTCTGAGTGCCTGGAAAAAGCATTTGAAATGTCCATCCACCTCTCAGATCTAGTGCAGTTTGGCTCTTATATTAGCATATTTTGCTTTTCTAGCTATAGAGCTTCTTGGAATATGCCTAGCTTGAGCAGCATGCTTTCACAATTCCTCATTAAAGTGGTCTGATTCCAAGGCTAGATTCACCGTGGCATGATGCTCCTTATGCTGCTTTTCTAATTATAGCAACTTGTCTTCCATATCCCCACTAATAAGCTTGATGGTTCTAGCAATTACTTCCTCCCACCAAACTTTCCAGTTTTTGTTGACTAGGGTTGGCAAGGTTGGGGGAGGGAACTGGATACGAAATAGTTCTCCTGGAATAAAGGAAGAATTGACTCTTTAGATGGGAACAATTCAACTTGAATTTGGTTTTGGGTTGATCATCATATCTTCACCCCAACTGATGACAAAATGGACGGGGTTATGATCTGAGAAGGAAGCATCACCATGAAATTTTTTTTGGTTGATAAAATACTTAATGATCTGAGAAGGAAGCATCACCATGAAATTTTTTTTTTAGATAAAATACTTAACCTTTTTTAACTATATTAAAAGAAACATTTTACTAAAAAAGGGTGTGTCGCAGATGCAGACTTTCACAAGATCAAGATCAAGCAAAGAGCTAGACTATCCTGATAGACTGCTGACACAATGTACGGGGAGGACACTCCCAGGGCTAAATCAAGCAGAAAATCAATCAACAGACAGCCAATGGACTGAAACCCTAGCTTCCATACAAGGCAGGGAGACCATCATCAACTTGAGATGGAAACCAAAGGCCAATCTAGGCTGCTGATCACAGATGCGGCTGCTGTGAGACACAATATCACCATCACAAGTCGCCACTAGGCCCCAAGAGCAGATGCGGTCGCACTAGGCCTACTTGGATGAGCCTGTTCCATAAGCAATCCCATCCTTTACAAAACACCGATGTCATGCAAGAGAGAAGCATGCAGATGAAAAGAGCCATCCCCCAAAACCTGCCAGCAGAGTGTGCGGGGAGGGCATACTCCCAGAGTTACAACAGTACTCAAAACTGCAAATGAGGGAGGCTGAAACTCTAGCTACAGAGGTCACAGGTCGAAGGTTCAGGAGCTTAACTCATTGTAAACTTTGGGTAGGAACTTCCAGGCTCTCTTCCTTGATGGTGCCATCACAATAAACCAATTCTACACCTGGGAAAGCAGTGTTATGACAGAGTATGAAATCCCATCATAATAAATGCTTAAGGAGCTCTACGAGCTTAGGAGGCTGGAATTCAAGTTGGCTCTGTACTAGGTAATCAAAGAATTAATGTCGATCATGTACAATAACTGCAGATTAACCTAACCCTGATCCAATCCAATCCCAAGACCCTTTCCGCCCTTCATTCCTCTTCTTATCAATATGTTTTTACTAAATTGAAGGTGCCCTGTTATTTCAAATGTTGGACACTGTCAAGAAGGTCCCTTCCTCTGTTTAAGTTCTTTCGCTTGTATATTGGTCCATACGTATTTTACTGTTCAACTATTCTCCATATTTTCTGTATTTTTCTTTTTATAATTTCGTATCCTTTTTAATCTTTTTTCTTTCATCCCATGTTTATCATTTCCGTTTTTTCTTCTATATGACATTCATCCACTTAATTTTCTACTCTATGTTTAGTATTTTCCTCCACAATACATATTCCAGTTACAAAATTTTTGCCCCCATGGAAAATCATGGGGTTAACAGTTGGAATCTTGCTTCTTGAGGGACAATTAGTTTTGCTAAGGGATAAAACTCTGTAGGATGGATAGAGACAGTGAATTGAAGAGTGTGTTACTAGAAAATAAGTTCAGTAAATAGACCTTTCAAAGCACCTAAAATGTCTGGGAAGATGAGGGAAATGAACATAGACATGGTAATGATGAAGTGATGCTTTTTTACCTCTTGAATTGAATAATTCCAATTGAGGCAATCTTTTTGCTTGATGGACAATGAATTTCTTAGATAAAATATCTGCTGAACAGCTAGAGAAATAGAAATTTGGTGGAATATAGAATAGAAAAATAAGTTGAATAAACTGACCAGCGAGAATGAAACTATTTAGGTGGGAAAATAAGAGAAATAATTAATTAACATAGAGTCTAGACATTGCCGGTAAAATAATGCTTCATAGCACTTGAAATACTAACAATCCATTCAACCCCACAAGGGAAAACGGCTCAGAAATAACTAACAAAACATTGTCAAAAGATTATAGTCTGCCTTAGGGGACCATGTGTGTGACAATCTGGCATCACAACAATCAGGAATTTGGTTCTTTGAATTTAAATCCTCAATGAAATCCAATCTACTGAGGCATGATGATCAGACTGGCCATGAGGGAACTTGATATGATAGAGACATCTTGCATGGAATTTCTAAGGATTAGAAAATTGAAAATGAGAACCAGTCTATCTAAATTATAATGAAACTGGCTTTAGCAGGAAACTGAAAATGACAAAAGCATTATGCTTGGCATTTATAAGGATTAATACATCTAAAAATAGAATCAATTAATCCGATTCTAGGACCCTAGAAATAAGGTTTTCTTTAACTAGGTCATTGTTGGAAGAACTTTTTGTCTGTAAAATGACATGGGAAGGGAAAACTGGAGTACATGGACAATAGCCTTATTTATTATTCATCAAGAAAACAAGGTTTATGACAGACATAATCATTGATCCTTAGATATATACATTGTTAATTTCCTGTAACTGAGCTCATGAAATTATTGCCAATAATTTACTTTAACCCAGAAATTATACTTGCTGATATAAATTCAGAAATTATGCAAATAACCTACAGCTGAGTTATTTAACCAACAATACACAGCATCAGCTAATAGTAAACCAAGCACAAAAATTGGACAACAATACACAGCATAAGATAATAGTAAACCAAGCACAAAAATTGGACAACACCAGAAATACTCTGGAAACCCCAGTGTGGGGAAAACTAGCAAAGGAGGGGCTTTATTGAGCTTCTTGAGCAAGTTTATCAGCAGCAATTACACACAGTAAAACTCAGAAAACTATAACAACAACTTCAGAAATTCTTACAGCACAAGTCTACCCTGTTCTGGGAGCTACAGGGCCCTCCAAAACTCAGCCTAACAGGCCACAGTACGTCCCAGCAGTTCTGGCCACTTACAGGTGCTGTATGGCTGCCTTAGTGTGCCCTTCTGGGCCTCTGTTCAGCCCAGAAATCTCTGCTGCTCAGATGCTGTATAGTATGGACCTGTACAGCCTGTACGGCCCTGAGAAGATGAGTAGAATGCTGCTGTCCACTCTGAGCAAATTTTGCCAGCTCCTTGCTGCCCTTGCTCTGCTCAAATAGCCCTCAAGTGCCCCTGAAGTTGGATGCTCTGTTCTGCTCTTACTCCTCAGCAAAACTCAGCCTCTCTCTTCAGCTCATGCGCCCTCCTTCAGCTCACTTGCTCCACTCACAAATGAGGAATATGTCCTCTCACCCACAGCCCCTCAATTTATCTTTACTACAGCCTCCTTTCTGCCTTGAGTTGTGTGCCAATTCAGCCTCCAATACTCCAAGGAGGTGCGCCCCACTTTGGATGGACCCCACAACACTAAGATGGTGCCCGCCACTAGCCTGGGCCCCACAAACCACTCAAAACAGAATTTTTGCCGACTTCCTAAGTCAGACTTAGGCTAAGACAAATAAGGCTTATCTGGGTTGTTTAATGTGTCCATCAGCATGCCTAGGACACTTAGGCCCATGCTGAGACACCTTCTGAGCTATAGAAACTAACATACATAATGTATATCCCAATAATAATGAGAACATTCCACTATAAAGGTTTGGATTATGGGATATGCCACTCTGATGTTGAGTAGTATTTCTTAGCAATCTATAAGAAGAGATCCAAGAAAGACATTTTAGTGTCCGTTTTCATTTTTGTGGTAGTTTTAAATCTTGGAGACCATGCCACTGTATGGGGGCTAGGATATATAAGGCATTTTAGTTGCCATTTTTATTTGTGTGGTAGTTCTAAATCTTGGTGTCCATGCCATCGTATGGGGGCTAGGGGTATAGCTTGTTTCATATGATCACCAGTTCAAATGTTTTGGATCATTTGTGTTAATCAGATGTGCTGAACAAAAGTCTTATTGTTATGATATTTCTATCATGACAAAATATTTGGTAGTATCACAGACAAAGTTAAGACAGTTAATAATGACATGTGAAATGAATTATAATATGCATGCTAGCAAAACAAATTGTGTTGGACCTTAATCAAAGTAAGATTTAAAATTTCAATTATGTAATTTATATTTGCATTCATCATAGCTTGTTTTCTCAAAAAATATTTTTTTGTGTAGATACTTGATCTTTATGCTGCAGTGGAAGAGTTGCATAGCCACAGTTCACAGGAAATAAAGAGATTGTTGGAAGATTCTCATAATCTGACGGTGTGCTTGATTACTCAGAAAGGCTCTTTGATAAAGGTGATTATCTCATTTTTTCATTATGTGAACTTCCAAAGTTGACCAAATAAATCTGACTAATGTGCACATTGTTGCATGTAGGTCGATATGGAAAAGGTAGCTTGGCAGCTTCCTTTGCACCTTTTAGCTGTTCTTGTATCTTCAAATGGTGTTGAATTACACCTCCAATACTTGCTATGTGGTGTTCGACTTTTGCATACTCTCAGTGATTTAGCGTCCCAACATGTCAAACTTGAGCAGGTTATGGCCATTTTGATTTTCTTTTAGTGTGAGAAAAGTTAATATTATCATATTTGAAAACTTGCTAGGGTGATGCATGCTTATTTGAAATGTTGGCTCAAACTTCAAAGAATTTTTTTGTTCTTTATTAATATTATATTAGAGAAAATTTCTATGTTAGTAGACAATGAGCATGGGAAATGTAGGTATGAGTGTTAGCCCCCCTACTCCTCCTAACTACCCGATAAATTCTACAACCCTCCAAAATGATTTCCAACTATTAAACAAGAATTAAAGAATCCTAAGATCATACCATAAACATGTATTTAGTGTTCACATAAGTGTCTAAGAATTTAGAAATGAGCATGAGAAAAAATATAAGAGATGATAAATAGATGTAATAAGGGATATATTTGAGAGAAAACACTACCACCAAGAGGATTTGAGTGAATGGAGTGAATTGAGTCTACATGCCCTAAGTGTTGAGCCTCCTCCTCGAGCTATGGTGGTCAAATTTCAAATTTTCTTGAGGTGTCATCCCTCCTACTTGATCCAGGGTGACCCAACATAGATTCATGTTGCTTGAGATCATTCTCTTACTGGCTCTTTTACTATGTTGTTGGACATAGTAGATTCAAAAATCTCCATGTCAATTTTTTGAATTTGTGTGAAGTTGTGTGCCTCTTGTCTGTGCTAGGGAATGAATGGTTTTCTTGTTTGTTGAGGTTGTAGAAGCATTGTTTGTATGAATCTCCACGCCCTCTCTTGCTTGCATTGTTGAGTGTTATCAAGGAAGGTGATTCTTTTTGAGATCTAGCTTCCTTTTAATCTATACGAGTGGTTGTCTTAGAATATGAGCTCAATTGCATTTTGAGTTTTACGCATTTTTGTTGCACTTCTTTGTCTTGAAGAGGTTTATAGGTTTGCATAGTACTTTTCTTTTGTATGTAGTCATATGCATCTCTCCTATCCCTACATGACAAAGGAACCTTGTACCAGTGTGTTGGCTTTATGAGTGGGTGAAATTTAATCCTACTTGTTGCATCATGGAAGTTGAGTTCTCTACATAAGAACTAAACAAAGGGGTATGGGGTTTCACATTGGGTGAGATGACTTTCATGGCTAACAACCCTCTCTTTCCTTGAAGGATCTCATTGAATCTTCAAGATGAATCTTTCAATACAAGGGTATTGTTAGATTTCTTTGGAGCTGAGAGGGATGGACAAAATGTGGTAGAAGGCTCAACATGATGCTCGAGAAAAGAAAAATTATTGCCTACAATTGTTGGCAGCCATGCTCAAAGACAAAAATGTTGGTTGAAGTTGGATCCTAGCACCTCTTTGACCTTTTGTCCCTAGGCAGGGAAGCCATTAATTACACTAGGAAGAGGACCTAGGCGAAAAACAAAGTCCTTCGGAATAGGGAGGGGTGATGGACTTGAATAGGGAGGGGTGATGGACTTGTTGCAACTTGCAAGGAAGAGATTTCTATAACGAAAGTAAATTGGAGAGACAGTGCACGATGCAAGATGTATTCTTGTTATTGTAGAAGGCATTAATTTGTATTTGGACATAAGTGATGTAACTCCCAAATCATATGGGAGTGTCTTAACACTTGATGATTTAATTGCCTTTTTACTTTATTTAACTTAACCAACCTAAGTTACATTTACGTTAACTTATACCTAGGCCTAAGTTTTATTTATATACATAAGTTAACATTAGTCAATGCATTCTATCATCCCCCCTTAATGACCACTTCGTTAACTTTACACTAAGTTTGTCACAAAATTTTATAGATTTATCCTTTTGACAAAGGCTTGGTGAAAACATCAACTAGTTGGTCCTAAAAGGGCCAATACAAAAGTTCAATCTCTTTGTTATGGACCTCTTTCAGATGAAGTGGTGATGGACCTTTACATGCTTCATCTTTGAATGACAAACCAAATTCTTCACCAACTTCAAAACTCCTTGATTGTCAGAGTACAAGGGGGTTGCTCCACTCTGTTAGACTCTTGTATCCTCTAGAATCCTCCTTAGCCACCCTGCCTCACATGCAACACCTACAACAACCTTATATTATGCCTTTGTGGATGATATCATAACTGTTGTATGCCTCTTTCTAGTCCATGAGATTGCACTTGAACCCAAACTGAATACATACTCTGAAGTAGGCCTCTTGTCATCAGGTGAAAATATCCAATTTGAATTTGTAAATCTCGTCAAACTGAAACTGTCATTTTTGACATATCCACACCAATTTCAATTGTGCTCAATGTCCTCTTTGCAATTTTCCCGTGCATATCCCTTGGTGAAGGCATGCATTTGGAGGCAAGACTTGTTGCAAAGCTAATCTACGACCCAGTATAAGTCAGATAAATA
>SNQJ01S0031976.1:0-16631 GCA_010110895.2 Picea sitchensis | reverse complement strand
ATCAAACATTTCTTTTGGAGTCTTCTTTGAAGACACTTGAGGAATCAAGTGATCTTTGATAGAATCTGCAATGATTCTTTTGGCCCTAATTGTGTCCTTTTGGTGTTTTGCTTTAGCTGCAGCATCGACGGGTTCTGGTACATTCTCTTTAATGAATCTTGCTAGGTCATTCTCTTCAAGAATGAGTCCAATCCTATACTTCCAGGCATGAAAGTTTTCCACACCTTCTAGCTTGTCAACAAGCTTAGTGCTTGCAGAGATCTTTTACCTGGAGCTAGGAAAATGACCAAACAATGAAAATGCTCAGAATTGGATTTTGAACTTACCAGGAGGTGCATTTGGCTGAGGCGAGTAGCCTGGTGAGGTTAGATTTCAGAAAATCCAAATTTTGCCCCTTCAAATTTGACCAACGGATTTCTGGACTGGTGGTTCTTGTTTTCTGGTACTTCTGGTACTGGTGAAAACTAGGGTTTCACTTTTCGGGAGTTCTATCCACTGAAAAGGTGCGTTGAAGGTGCCAAAGAGTTCCTTGGGCTAGGGCACACTTTTTTAGATGACTTTTGGGCTGGAATTCCTCTTCAATAAAAGCCCTAATTTTACAACAGTTACGTTTTTCTTTTTCCTGTGAAAGATGCTCTCTTCAGCTCAGCTTTGATACCGTGTTAGAGTTTAAGCCATCATTAGGTTTCTTTTCAATTTACTAGATAGCCATAGCATAGATAGGATCACTGAGAGAAACACAATTACAAGAGACACATCATTTATCCTGGGAAATCCTCATGGGGGAGAAAACCCATCAAAAACTTCCTTAATATAGATAGCCAAAACAATGCCAAGACAATAAACCAAACACTAGAGAATATCCTCTCCCAAGTAATGCGCCTCTCTCTCTTCCTTCTCCAACTGCAGCTACCAAACTTGCGCTCTGGATGATCGAATGAGTGAGTGAACAAATGCTTGGCCGGCTTCCTTTATTTGTACAAACTGGCAGGCGTTGAAAGGAGGTGTCTCTTCACTGGCAGGGCCGATTTCTCTTTCTGGGTGGTTAGAACCACTTTAATTTGCCTGGGGGCCGACTTCTCAATTTGCATATTACAATTAGGGTTTGACTAATCCGCAAAAGGGGATTTGGTCATTTACAATGCCCGACATGATCAATCCGCAAAAGGGGATTGATCTAATGAATAATACATCAATAATAAATAGAATACTCTTTGCAGTTACAATATTTCAACACTAAAAACCAAACACTCTTAGATGCTCATCAATCTTCAGGTACCGTGCCCTTGGTGCTTGCTTCAAACCATATGATGCCTTTATCAACCTACAAAACCAACCACTCCTTTCCTGTCTCCTTAAATCCTTTGGCCGAGTCATGTCTACCTCTTCCTTGAGGTCTCTACTCAAGAATGCAACTTTCACATCCATCTTATGGATGTTACAACTAAATTATATTGCTAACGCCAACACCAACTTGGGTGTGATTATTTTCATTGTTGGGGTGAAAGTATACTCAAAGTTCACCTCTTCTTGTGGTGCGAGCCCCTTTGCTACCAAACTTGCCTTTAATTTGTCAATGGAACCATTTGTTTTATACTCCCTTTTAAAGACCCATTTGCAGCTTGTTACCTCTCATATTGAATGAGGCTTTACACGTGATTTTCATCATGATAATTGTGATTTTCAGCACACCCCATGTGATTTTCATCCCAATCCAATTCTACTTGTGATTTTCATCATGCATTGTCAGAGGCATTCATATGATATTAATGAAGCATTAGATCAATGTTATCGGAATTAGATTGGTTCGACTGGTTTCAGGGTTGTAGCAGTTCAGTTGAAGGATACAAACCGGAAATGGCCGGTTTTGTACCAAACCGACCATAAATGCCCAAACCGGCCAGTTCCATATGGAATTATACAACTGTAATGTGGACCACTTAAACTCAAGTTTTTTTTTTAAATCAATAAAATAAAAAAGGTACCACACTAAACCTAATCCTAGGCTTCTCCTAATGCTATTTAAACTTTAAAGAGGTCTCCACTTCCATAGCTAGAGGATCTAAACATTATTTTGGACGGGTACCTTTAGGGCTAGGGGAATCAAGCCATAATCCCATTTTTGAGTTTAGTCATGTTGAGGATGTAGAAGATTAGAATTCAAATGATTCTCTCATATGATTAGATTGTTGAGTCTAGATTCTAGGCTATAGTTGTTAATAGCACTATGCTTATTTTTGGATTCTAGAGGCCATTTAGAGCGTCTTTGTTGATGTATTTTGGTTTAGATATGGATTGCACTCAATGCCATTTTGGTTATATGCGCCTTTACTTGCTATATACATGAGATACTTTGCATATTTGTGAATAATGGTTTGTATTCACATGGATGCACATGAATATACTTTTTTCTTTCAAAATTTGAATATTTTATGTATTTGTTGGTTGACTAGTTTTGTGGTCTGGTTTTGTTTCTGGTTTTTGTTTGGTTCTTGTTTTTGGGGTTGACCGGTTTGATTCTGATAACATTGCTGTTTAGATCAACACATGGGTATCATGATTTGTGCACACACTCTACTTGACAGTTCCCTTGTGACATTGTCGACCACCACCATTGGTGGGTGTTGGGTGTCTTGAGGAGAGTTGTTATTTGCACACTTATTGGCTTGTTGTCCCAGATAGCATATCACCAGGAGGAAATCTGTTTTGTGGATTACAGTGGTACACCTTGGTATGATAATGTCTATTTTCTTCATTGATGGCTTACTCATCATGGTTTGTGGTTTTAGTTGAGAACTACATGTATACACTCTTTGTTGTGGTTGTCTAGCCTCTTGGAGCCTATGGTGAATTGTGATACATTATTCATGACACATTGTTCCTTGGTGGGTGAACTCCCTAGGTGACATTAGTAGTTTGGCATTAGCATGGTATTATTTGGATTGTTATTGATGTGATTGAGTAGAGCGCTCCCCTACATGGTCATTTTTTCACACATTTGGAGGCATGGTGATATTCTATATTGCACTTGTTTCCCCTTTTTCCACAAGTTTCTATTAGGAGTTTGTTAACCCCCTTAGATATATGGACTATTCTAGCATTGAGATGGTGTTAGTTTTTAGCTCGGTAGGTGTCTCAGCTATGCCTATGTGTCCTAGGCTAGCTGATGGACACATTAACAACCCAGATCAACCTTGTTTATCTCATCCTAAGTCTAACTTAGGAAATCAGTAAAAATTCAGCTTTGAGTGGATTGTGGGGCCCAGGTCTAGTGGGGCACACCTCATGGTCTTGTGAGTGGACTGCGGGGTCCAGCAAAGGGGGGCACACCTCGGAGCCTTGGAGGCTGCATTGGTACACAAATCAAGGCAGAAAAGGTGGCTGAAGATGAGATAAAGGAAGGGGCTGAGGGTGAGAGGATACACATTCTCATTTGTGAGGTTGAGCAAGTGAGAGGAAGAGGGGCGCTGGTTGAACATTGTTGGCTGAGAAAGAGGGCAGTGTTGGAACTTTGGTTGAGGTGATTCTGCAGGAAAAGAGCAGGTTCAGCAGCAAGCTTCATAGCAACTGAATCCAGGCCGTACACAACAGAGAAAGGAGGCCGTACAGGTTGTATGGTGCACCGGAAAAGAGGTCAAACTGTCCCAGGCCATACAGGCCGATTCTGAGGCTGTTTTGGGCCAATTTGTGCAGGCTGTGCAACTCTTTCTCTTGGGATAAGCAAGGGCCAAATTTGCTAGGCTAGTTGCGCTAGGCCGTACAGCATTTGTGGCTAGGCCATACAACTACCAGAGGAAGATAATTTCTGTAAGAAATTTTCTGGTGTGTTTTTGCTGCTGTAAATCAATTTCTCAAGAGCCAATAAAGCCTCCTCTTTGCTGGTTTTCCCCACACTAGGGTTTCCAGGGTAATATCTGGTGTTTGTCTATTTTATGCTTGGTTTCTGTGGATGCTTCTGCTGTTATTTTTGGGTGTATAACTCAACTGTATATTAAATTGCACAATTTCCAGTTTTATATCAGCTAGTATAAGTTCTGGGTTAAAATAAATTATTGGCATTAATTTCATTGCTGAGTTATAGGAAAGTTAACATGGTATTAGAGCTCAACCTTTGAGAACAGAAGGAGCCAAGTGACTTGTTGTGCAGACCAGGAAGGGTAAATCAACAAGTGGGATGTGTGACCAGAAAAGGTGGGTGAGCCAGAGGAGCTGACTATGGCTGGTGCAAGCTTAAGGTATGAGGATAGGCTGGATGGTGCCTCAAATTTT
Organism: Picea sitchensis; assembly: GCA_010110895.2. Classification (NCBI taxonomy): domain Eukaryota; kingdom Viridiplantae; phylum Streptophyta; class Pinopsida; order Pinales; family Pinaceae; genus Picea; species Picea sitchensis. Next base: position 12,362 of record SNQJ01S0031976.1, on the reverse strand, counting down.
AGTCCTTGGAGGGAGCGTATGGCTCTGGTATTGGAGGAGCAAGGGTTGTGGGAAATTGCTGAAGGGAAAGAGTTGCCCCGATTGATCCAGTACAACTAGCAGCTCACAACAAGAAGGATGTCAAGGCCAGGAGGATAATTGTGGATGGAGTCAAAGACCACGTTATTCCTCATCTGTCTGGTAAGAAGACAATCAAGGACATATAGGAGGCCTTGGTAAAATTGTACCAGTCTGATAACCAAAGCGCTCTCTTGAGGAATAACACAGTGAAGTATAAAATGAAAGGCTTTCTACCTTAATGTAGCAGGTATTGCAATAAGGTCAGAATCAGCTTGTATGCCTGTGCAGATACGTTCTATGCATCGTTAAGTAAGATAAGGTCTTTGGCCTTGGTTTGAACACTTACCTCCTCAAAAGCCAATTTTTGAAAAGCATGAAGATTACCTACTACACCTTCAGAAACATGCATATCAGTCTCCAAAGTGAGTACAATATGGAGGAAATGATGTAGTAAGAAAAACCAGAGAAATAACTTATAACAATGGTTTGCACTCACTAACTAATGCCATGTGCCAATGAATATTTCCGTGGAGAAGAGTGGAGTTTTTAAGCTGCAGAAGCTTCCAATACTGTCTCACAAAGTGGCTCTCCCAAAACATGCATTTCAGTGGCTCAGCCTTACCACATTGGGGGCATTTGTAATCATTTAGTCCACTTTTGGCAAGTCATGATTTAGTTGGCAACCCCAGGTACAAGACTGACCAAACAAACACCCTATGTTTGTAAGATGTTCTAAATGACCACACATTGCTCACCCTAGTGATCCAATGGAATTCATTGTCAGTGAAGCTCCTGTTGTTCAAAATACAAGGTAAATGTACTTTCCTATATATAAAAGAGTAAAATTCCTGTTTTTATAATTAAAAATTGGTTTATCATAAGCCCATAGCCAATATCTCCAATCAGGCCTCTAAAGAGCACCATTAATTTTCGATTGCTCTTCCACATTAATGAGTGACTACCTTTCTCTAATTGCATCTCTGTCTGAGGTGAGGATGCCCTTGGAGCAGGCAAGAACCCTCCAATCCACCTGACCCCTCCTACTTCCAGAATAGCTTCAAGAAAGCCAGGGGGATACCTCTTTTCAGGCTTCCTACATTGGCCTAAGTACATAAGAGACATCTAATTGAAAGTGATGCAGAGAACAACTAATGTCATACAAATCAAATTTAATATGGCTGCTATGTAAGATATGGTAGGAAAGAAGAGTATTACAAGGTGCATCTTCTTCAAGACTATGAGCCACCCACTTTGCTGCAAGGCATTTTCCCTGCATTTAGATATCTATAATTCCAAGGCCATCATCTTGCTTCAGCATAGAGTATAGTTGCCAAGAGATCATGGGCAAACCCCACTCACCACCATATTTAGTCCATAAAAGTTTCTCTAGGTCTTAGCCTGGTTCATAAATTGAGACTTTGTTGGAAACATACAAGATGGATAGAAGACATGACTGACCTGTAAAATCATGGAAAAATTGTGAGCTTACCAGTAAAAGGTAAATCCTGGTAATACCACTACTGAATCTTTGATTTCAATTTATTCAAGCACGAATCCCACATGGCTGTGGGTGAGAGACTGTTCCCAAAAGGTATGTACTATTCATAAATAACTCACAATTTCTCCTGGCCTCACTTTCTTCCAGCTTTCTGAGATCCAATCTGGGGTATCCTGTGCATCAATGATCCAAAACTCAGATTTGTGATTGCTGATTATTGTTCCACAAGCTGAACAAAATGTTTCCAAACAATTTGTTGTCTCTCCCACCGATTGTGGTTCCAAGCGAACATACAACATTGAATCATCTTCGAAATGATTATTAAGGACTTTCTTTCCTCCAGGAATTCAATTCCCCAAGAGAACCTTAAGAAACCTTTAAGAAGAAAACCAGGCCTTGGAATGGTGAAGATTCAAGAGACTTTTGGTCCGCTTTGTAGAAATCTTTAAGCTGTTTTAAGATTCAATAGCCAGATTATATTGGGATTCCTCCTGGAGCTTCTCAGTGTTATATTTTCTTTAAGGACTTCTGGCTGACCCCAAATCAGACTTCACTGATCTTGATCGGGATTATACTGAGAACGAAATGAGATACAAACAAAACGATAACAGAGAACACAAAAATACAGTGAAACCCAACTTCTATTAATGAATAAAATAGAAAAACACTATAGAACACAAACTGGCTAGAATGGTGGTAGATTATCTCTGAAGAGAAAGAGATGTCGGCTACACTCATTCGCAAATAAGCATTGCATCACACTCCATTGCATGCTCAAAGGACCTCCTTCACCTTGCGTATATATGAGAGTGAGAGGAGAATAATTCCCATGATGCATGTGGGATAAATTGGTCTAAGTTTACAAATAGCCATAGGCATATAAAACACTAGGACTTCCTGGGAGGTCACCCATCTTGTACTACTCTAGCCCAAGCGCACTTAATTGCTGAGTTCTCATGGGATCCAGTGCATTAACGCTGTAGGCCTTACATTACATTACAAATGGAGATGGCATTACATTACATTCCCCATCAAAAGGGTGAATATCATGGTTTATCAAAACCATAGGCTCAGAAACATTGATTCAGTGGAAAAGATGGATGGCCACCGAGATCCACCTGGATCAGATCTGGATCTGGTGAGGAAAGGGCTGAGTGGATTAGAGATTTTAGTTTTCCTGGCTTGGACTTTAGAAGAGAGGGATGGATCTCGGTCTTGAAGCTTAAGAGTGACATGGGTGGAATGATGAGGCAAGGGTAGGGGTGAATGCTGAATGACAGGCTGAGAGGGTTTGGGCTGGTCATCAGTTTGGATGGGAGGAGAGGGGGAAGGTTCACACCTTCAGGAATGAGGTTGATCAGTGTAGAGGATGGATCAGCCTGAAGTGGGGCTTTGGGGGGATAGTGATGGATGAATTACAAGGATTGAGTTGCACATCCCAGTTCTTATCATTACAATTTTATTGATTTGATAATATGATATTGAATGATAAAAAGTGGTCTTCAATCCAAAGAAATGGCAGGCAAGAAAGATTGGGTTAATCATACCACTAGTTGTCCATATTGTTTATTTGATATCTTGTTGCGTAACGAGACATCTTGGTACCTGCTTCAAAGCTCTGGAATTACCAAGTTCAACTGCAATTTTGTTATACTGATGGGTGCTTCTTTGAAATACCGTGTACTCAGTTATCTTGTATTTTTCCATGTTCAAATTTGTGCAATTGAATTATAATAGAAATATAATTTTGAAGTCCCTAAGCTTGCAAATCTTTTAATTGAATTATTCTCGAGGCCATGGCTGTCTGGAGCACAGACCTTAACAGTGTGATTATGTGCTATTTTCTAGTTTGAGTCATTACAAATTCATTTACTTACCAAAAATGCATGTGCAACTATATGTGACCGCTTGTTGCGATTTTGGTTGTACAACTATTAGGTTGTAGATCTAGTATGAGAACAATGCATAGAGAATACTGGCCAGCAGAGGCTTTACCCATCATAAAGCCTTTCAATGCTAAAATCTTATATTATTTAGCATTTTACATACCTTGTTTTGTCAATCATGCTTGTGTGATTCACAAGTCAATTTTTAGATATTATTGGATCAATGATATCGCTGTTTGTTATTTATGTAAAATTATTGCAGTTTTACTGTGTGGGTTGTACAGTATGTTTAGGGACATTCACTCAACCATTTTGATGCACTGATTCATGTAGAAGCATAATATTTTTCAGCTAGATTATCCTTGTTTTATGGAAGAATGTCTAGGCTTGGAAATTTTATTTTAATTCAGTCGCATTTGAGTAGTCTTTGCTGTGAAGTATGCTGGGTGCTTTTACATGGCTCTTTAATGCATGATGCTATTAATTAGCTCTTGTTTTGGTTGGTGTAGTAAGAGTGCTGATATAATGGTATGATTGTGCATGTGGTCAATTTTAGATCACACTTATGTGTCATAGCATGTCAAGCCATCATTTGTGGTGCTGACTCATGGGTTGGCGATAGTGTTTGTCTCTGGGATGTCGGGCACAGGTCGTCCTTTGTTACGTCAAACCATAGGAACTATTGTTTGTCATCCATGTAGCCCAGGGGATTGAAGGATTCTCTTTATATTAATATAGTGATGTATATTACATGTTTAAGTGATCATTTGTTGTTGTGATCTGTATCATTTTTTCCATAAGATCATCGTCCTAACACTTAAATGGATTCTTTGTAGATATTGTTGGACGAGTTGAGATTTACGGAGCAGATTATTGATTTGGTTTTCTTCATGCTTGTGGTGCTTGCACATTCGGAGCAGGTATTTAGTTTTCAAGTACATTTTGTGGTTTACTTTCTTCTTTTGGATATCTTTGTTATGTATTTGTACCTATTATCATGTTTGCCACTTTGCAGGATAGTTGCATTGGGACCTTCTTGACGCTTTACCATGCAACATTGGTTGCATGTACCCTTTATCTTTTAACAGCTTTCGTGTCTCCTGAATGGCCAGACATTGTACATGTTTTGCTTGCACATCCAAAGGTCTTTCCTCATCTTTTGACAATTAGACTTTGGATTGACCTAATTTTGTTTTGTAGGATTACAAATAAGGGGCATGTGCAATGTTTAAGAATAATGCAAGATTCTCTAGTGATTTTAGTTCTGTTGTGTACTGTATGATGTTTGAGTACTACAATAATTGGAAGTGGTCAAACTTGTTTGAACAGCCGTTTTAGTTGTAAAGCAACTTGATCATTTGACATTAGTATATGTTGGAGAAATACGTAATACCATAAAATTGTAATTTCACCTGTATTTTCTTAAAAAGATTTAACTCTCTTTCTGAACCAATGTTGCCCAAAATTGTGCAAACAATTACCTTGGCAATTGCTAACTCGTTTATCTTTGATCCCTTTAACTTAAAGTTTCTTTTGCATAAGACTCTAGATGTTTATAAAAGCCCCTAGTGTTGTATGTGTGTTTTGAGTTTAGTTGAGAACTGGGAGAGCAATGATGTTGGTGATCTACCGTGGAGGTGCATTGCTTTTCTATTGGCATTTTCTTCATGGTGCTTTTCCATATTGTTAGATTACCTAAGCAATGATGTGTATGTTGGGATTTGTGAGAATCTGGTTGTGTGTTGACTATGAGGATATGTTGGTATGTATTTTCACCATATAATTCTTGTCTTTCATTTGTGAATATAGGTAGTACGCTTATTGTTTTGAGTAAGTAGAGAGCAATGTTGCATTTATTGTTATCGAGAATTTATCGCCAGGGGTTTGGAAAATAAATTATTGGCAATATCGTAGAAATTATTGGAAATTATCGGGAAACTTTAAAAAATACAAAATTAATCATTTTTTTCAAATTTTTAAACATCTAATGCAACAACAACATCAAACAAACACATTGCTACATAAATATAAAAATAAAACTGATATATAAGATTAAATATGTGTAAGATGTCAAGTGGTGCATCAATCATCGATACTGAAATATGATATTTGTCTTGACTCCTGAGTCATAAGTCCTGACAGGGTAATACAAAATCACATCAAAACGAAAATAAATGTATTTCATGAGATGATCATCATGAGGCATCTAGATACTATAAGGATAATCATAATGCACTAAGAAAGCATCGTAAAGGATTAGGTTTCCCCCGCACCTGAGAAGCTTGTGGTTCCCATGTGGTTCTTCAATTCTTCACTCTGATATTTCTTCCTAGCAATATCAAGAATTGGGTTCTTTGCAACAAGGACAACATCTAGGGTAGCTGGAGGGCAAATTTCCACTTCATGCCTTGGGATTTTGGCGAGGTGGTATTTCAAGCAGTTGATTCCGCCATACATTTCCATTCCACATAGCTTGCAACTTAGTTTTGTTCTATTATGACCCTCATATGGTTTACCATACTCCCACATTGGGTCCAATGGCTTTGCCATTTTGTAGAGCACTGATTAAGTTTTTAAAATTTAAACCTACGACAAAAAGAAATGGGGAAATTCAGAATCCAGATCCACAAAATTGAAAAAACTTAAAGAATGCTGCAATTAAAATATCATAGCTACATAAGTGTTAAATCTTCTATTAAAAAATGGCAAGAAGAGGCATATCTAATGGACATTGCAAATCCTATACTAAATCTTGAAAAACAAAGAAAACAAAGGCATACATTTTTCTACATACCTAGGAATATGGATATGGTAGATTGGAGTAAATCCCCACTCCTAAAATGCTTAGTTGATGGCAACGAAAACTACATATTTACCCTTGTTTGCTTGATGGAAAATGGTCACAATACCCTTAGAGTTCAATCCCCCTAAGGATCCTTTGCAAAATGAGAGTTTGAAACCCGAAATCGCAATTTAAAGTTGAAAAAACCAGATGGAAAAGCAGCAGGGCGCTAATTTCCATCGTCTCACGATAATTACTTAAATTATCGTGATAATTTTCGGAGATATTATTGTCAAGGTTGGTTTTGGCGATATTATAGCGATAATTTTGATAATATCACGATGAGGGCAACACTGGTAGAGAGTTCACTTGTTGTTTACTAAGTGGTCAAGGTGCTGAATCACTATTAGTGAAATAACGCATCTTGGATTTAAATATGCAAACTTGAATCCATTGGTTTCCTTGAGGGCATTGTGTGCTCAATCACACAAGTAGTCATTGTAGGCACTGACGATGACATATAAATTTTCAAGGTTGGCCAGGAGTTCAATGACAAAGAAATTGTGCTATGTGGCTGGGAGTATGGTAGATGTAACAATTTGTGAAGTCCTAGTTGTTGTGCTGAAAATTAGAGACAACTGTTATGTGCAAAGTTTTATCAACTTAGAATTCGGCAATTGAAGGACATGGATGAGACCATTGTAGTATATCATGAGATATTGAGGGAGGTTGGGAGAGTTGATAGGATTTCCCATTATCATTAAATTCCATTTATGCAAAATATTTTTGTTGTGATGAGTGGTTTCAATGTCGAAATTGGTATCACTTGCAAAGTGAAATTCATCTCTTGAAGTAGCTTTATAGACATGAGTGGGGGTGTTGATGCCTTCCATGATGCTAATAGGGAGAGAGAGGAGAGAGCAAGAAGGCAAGAGAGCAAGGGAACAAAAAAGTTGAGTTGAGGGAGAGCAAGAGAATCATAAGAAAGCTGACATCAGGTGTGGGGGAGGTGGAGCACTAAGTGGGGATTTATATCTACTGTAGCAGCTTCCCACCATAAATGTTGCATATCTTGTCATTTAGACATAACCTTTTCTAAAATCTAGTTCAGTGACTATCAAATTCCCTTTATTGTTCAAGGAATGTTAGATACTAATGGTCAATATAGGTGATGAATCCACGGTGGAAGTAATGCAGTATGGTGGTGTGGAATATGATTGTTTTTGAGCACGCCAATCTTTAGATATTATTTGCAAAAAATTGTCAAATCTAATCTTCAAATATTGACTAGTGTCAAATCTAATCTTCAAACATTAACTAGGAGATTTGTATGAGATTATTTTGTTAGAGTTGCCCTTTGTTGCTCAATCTATGTTCACCTTCGAGGAGAGAGAAAGAAGGCAAGAGCAAGAGAACAAAAAAGCTGAGTTGAGGGAGAGCAAGAAAATCATAAGAGAGCTGACATCAGGTGTGGGGGAGGTGGAGCACCGAGCGGGGCTTTATATCTACTGTTGCAGCTTCCCACCATAAATGTTGCATATCTTGTCATTTAGACATAACCTTTTCTAAAATCTAGTTCAATGACTATCAAATTCCCTTTATTGTGCAAGGAATGTTAGATACTAATGGTCAATATAGGTGATGAGTCCATAGGGTGGAAGTAATGCAGTATGGTGGCGTGGAATATGATTGTTTTTGAGCACACCAATCCTTAGATACTATTTGCAAAAACATATCAAATCTAATCTTCAAATATTGACTAGTGTCAAATCTAATCTTCAAACATTGACTAGGAGTTTTGTATGAGATTATTTTGTTAGATTTGCCCTTTGTTGCTCAATCTATGTTCACCTTCAGTAGAGGTGCACCAACAAATCCATTGTCCTCGGTTCTTGTGTACAATAGAGAGGATGTAATGAACAATAGTTCACATATGCAAAAAGATCCAACATAGGAATGAAAGATAGTTGAAATCCACATAGGATATGTTATCACACAATTTTGCACCTTAGTGCAAAGCCTTCACAAGGTATAAAGACGAGTGGAACATGGAAGTGTTGCCAGTGTCACCTAGACAATTGCTTCCCTTGTTTTAGTGAAGGACAAGTCCAACACAAGGGAGGCTTCCCTAGTAGCACCTAGGGTTCCTAAGGCAAGACAAACTCAAGTCTAAGGTCACCTATGTTACTACCTGTTAACCCCTAGATTTTCACCCTTGAAAATCTTGAGGGTTAAGAGCCAACATGCAATATTTTGGCTGGCATTTTGAAATTCTCCTAGAGTTTAGCACTTGTGGTTACCAGAGTTTGGTTCCCATCAGAGGCAGGTATATGATCGATACATGGTCGTTTGGTTTAGAGTTATAGTTGGCTTGGTTTCCCATGCATTTTGAGAGAGATGTCTACATACAACAGGCGTTGCTACTTTTTAGGAGACACGGTTTGAGTGGGTCTCTTGATAATTTGGAGTAGTTCTGAGCATACAGGGAGAGTCCTTGCATGATTCTAGGCCCGATAGTACTTTTCCGGGTGACATGCAAGAAATTTCTATTTTTAGCAGTTTGGGCTCCAAGCCCCAGATTAAGATTCCGAGAACATATTGTGGATCCTTGCGACATTCTGAGTCTTTTGGACCTTTTCCGAGATGATTTGGCACAATTTACTATTTTTAGCAGGTTGAACACCAAGGTTCACATGTCAATTCTGATTGTAGATTCGGATCCCTTACGAAAAAACGAGTTCAATGAGTATAAAGTCAAAGGCATTCAGACAACTTTCTATTTTTAACAGTGTCTATTTTTAGACGACGACATGTGGCGGTGTTCTCCTAGTCTTCCTGGATGATGTGGACAATTTCCTAAAATTTAGGAGTTGGATTCTATTTTTAGAAAGTTCTATATTTAGTAGGTATGGTCATCATCCATGTAGTGCCAAGTGGCACCCTCACAGGTTGACATGTGGTAGATCTACAGAGTGATGTGTCATCCACCCTGCATAGGGCACATTTTCCCAAGACTTGAGCATATTATAAATAAATTAATTGAGATAAGGGAGTCGCATAACTGGGCCTAAATTAAGCCGTATATTTCTCCGTATAATCACCTCTCTACTTACCATGCATCAACTCCATAAAATTCGCCTTTAGTTGAGTTTAAACCGCAATTTCCTAAAAAGTAGGGAATCCCTAAAAATTAGGACGAAATTCCCCAATCAAGGCTTACTTTTCTCACTAACTTTTCTTCACTCAACATATCTTCACTTTCCATGCATTAATTTCTTCAAATTCCTCTTAATTTGCTTTTAAACATAAATTTCATAAAATTTAAGAAAATCCCTAAAAAATAGGATGGATTTTCCCTTGGCTAAATCTCACTCATTACTTGGCCAAATTTAGCATTTAAACATGCGTTTAATTCCTAATTTATTTCCCCATGTGTTAACTCTCCTATTCTTCACATGAATTAACTCTCTTTCCATTCCCTCATGCACATTAATTTCTAAATTTTTAACTCACACTTATTCCTTCATGCGCATTAACTCCTATATTATATTCACACTCCTCTCCTATATATTGGATGGTATTCATTGGTTATTGGTCGGTTCTCGGCAGCAGCARCACAGTGTTTCTCTCTCATCCTTCTCTATCTCTTAGTCTAGTGACTCTTTTTTGAGCAAAGTGATCATTGTACTTGTTGTGGACTTGCCAATTGTGGCGCAACCAACCCTCTTGCAAGCCTATCAATAAAGAAGTGTGTGCTTGTCTTCAAACCTCTTTTCTTGGTGGTACTATGGTAAATTTGTGATCTGATTTGTCATTTTCTGAACTGTTTATTGTGATTATTTCGATCCTTTGAATGGTTTTTCTTCTCTATTTCTAGTCCATCATCATTGTGCTAACCCTGCAGGTTCCCTCCAAGTGTACAAGTAATTTTTCTCAAGTGTTTTGGATAGATTTAGCACGCTGTTCAAGACATATCAACGGCTTATCTTAAGGTTTTATACGCAGAAATCAGACTTAAAGACAGCAGCAAGGCGCTTCATTGTGCCTAGGGACTCCCCCCTAAGGCTAACAAGCACTAGCCCAAACGGAGAGGGGTTTGGTTAGTGACAATTTGGGCCTCTACTCCTTTAATTCGCTAAGTTTTTATCACTGTTTTAACACATGTATCAGCTCAGAATTGGAGGGTAAAAATTTGTGCTAACACTACCCAAATTACCACCAACGGATTATGATATGAGTTATAGATTAGGTGGTTAGTCAATGTAAATTTCAGATCTAGGGTTTGCTCACTTTAGGACTTTTTTGGAAGGCTTACTAAGTGATTATCCAATGAAAAATTATGCCAAAACAGTTGATATTTGAAAATTACTAAAGGCTGTCATAAAACTTGCATGAAAGATAATAAATTACAGCATTAAACAAGTTTTAACAGCAGTAGGTTTCATCCACTTAAATAGATTATAAGCAACTGATTTTTAGGGCTATAACAAGGAATAAAACAAAGGTTTATATAACTTGCCAATTTCTGAAAATTTAAGAGCATATAACATCCAAAAAGACCAAGACGTCCAACCCTAAAATGGCTGTAATACAAATCAGCTAGGGCAAGTTTTCAATTAAAATGATTTTTAGGTAAAAAATGCAAGGGAAACCCTAGACGTCTAGGGTTTTGATGGCTGAAAAATTAAGTACTAGATGTTAAAACCTTAGATTTACCCCTAAAACAAAAGTAAAATTTGGAATTTCGAGTTTAAGATTGACTAGATAAGAAAATACTAGTGCCTACTAATTTTTTTTGGGCATTGTTACCCCCCCAGCCCAAGGGTAACTAAGGAGATGATGTCTCGAGGCATGTAGGTAGCAAACATGGAGTGTCGAGAGCCAGATGATCAACTGAGCCCACATTGAGCGGATTGTCATGTCTCCATTTTTGGGTTCCCCTGTTTTGCAGTTGGAGATGACTTCCGAGGCTTGTCAGTGAAGAAAAAGGGAGTTGAGGGGTTTATTTGATGTCACCTAGCTAGGAGATGTTATGTTTCTAAAGTGGCATTTAATTAAAAGATAACAAAATAACTTTTAGATTAATAGTTGCTAAACGTTAGTAAAGTGACTCTAATCTTTAAGTGAAAATTAAAAAGGGGGAATAAAAGTCATGTTTGATTTAGTCAAAAGAGGAAAGTTCTAGAAGGGCATGGAGGAAGAATAAAAGGAGGGGTAGTGCTTCACTTTGGCATTATGTTTTGGATTGACCTCTTTGGAGTGCTCTTGGAGCCAAGGTTTTCGTAAGGGTTTTGGAAAAACCCTTCCATTTTGGTTTGGTTTCAGTGGTGCAATATCCACCCTAGCTAGACAAAGAGGGGGATCCATCCGAGATTTCCATTGAAGCTTCATCTTGTGGTTTGTTTTCAATTGTGGAGGTGTAGCGACTTGCCTAGGAGGTCCGTGGCGTTTCCTTGAAGAGGACGCATCATCTACTGGAGAAATTGTGGCATTGTTCCAAGTTTTGGTTTGCATTGTTATGTTTTCATTGGGTGGTTCTGTTATTAAATGTGACACGTCTAGCTCTTTCTTGGAGAGCTATAGCGCATCATTGTACTGGTTGAAGGAATCTATATTGAGGATTTTGGTTGCTGGGTTTTCTCCCCCACGAGGGTTTCCCAGGATAATCTTTGTGTTCTATCGTATCTGTGATTGTCTATCTTTCAGTGATCCTACTACAGTTGCTATTGGATTAAGTAATTGTAATTGTGTAACTAGAAAATTTAAAATTCTAACATGGTATCAGAGCAGGCTTGAATAGAAGCCAGTTGTAGATCTAGAATTCTAAAAGGGAGTCGTTTTCAGTCTAGAGACAGTTGCCAGACAAACCAAGACCATCAAAAGGCAGGATGAGTAGCGGAACAAAGATCGATGAAAAGCTAGATGGAGCTGATAACTTCAGGGCCTGGAAGTACAGAGTAACCCTCCTTCTTGAAGAACATGAATTGGATAAATTCATTATAGAAGAGGTTCAAGAACCTCAAGGAGATGAAGCTAAGGAAAAATATAAGAAGGACATGGTGAGAGCAAAAAGGATTATTGCAGACTCCATTAAGGACCACCTTATCCATCATGTATCATCATTATCTTCTCCAAA
>SNQJ01S0031975.1:0-35814 GCA_010110895.2 Picea sitchensis | reverse complement strand
TCATCATTAAAGGAAGATAACTTTGGAGCCCTAGTTTTAGACATCACATGTTATGGATTTCATAGTTTCAAAATACCTTCAGCAAACAAACATATATTGTTACAAATTACCTCCCTCCCAGGTATTCAACTATATCAGGAAGGATGTTGGAGCTTTAAATAATGTAATAAAACAAATTGTTGCAGCAGTTGAAGCAACAATAGCTCATGCATGGTCACCAAAAAAATTGATTTCTCTGGCTTTGCATCTATAGGTTCCTGTCAATGGATATCTGTGCCATTCTTGTATGCATTGAGTACAGAGCATGCTCTGTATCTTGTTGCCTTTCCAATGATCACTTTACAAGAAATGGAATTTTGATTTTTACAAAATTCAGCAGAGTAGTTCTGGTATGTCATAAACAAAATTATGGGAAAACTCAAGGCCAACATAATTTCACTTTGACAATTCACTTGGAGACAAGCCAAAACTATTGGTTAAAATCTTGCAAGTAGGGAGGCAACACTAAATAACGAGAAAGAGATGTCATACATATAGTAAGGGAAAAAATTGCAAAAATGTATCATGGCTTAGATCACCTCATTCTTGTTGAATAGCCTCAGCTGGTAGAGTTGGTCTCCTCTGGTTATTTCTTTTAAAGTACAACCACTTGCTCCTCATGATCCTGTACTTCTTGCAAAATTTAACACCAAATCTAAGGTACTTTTTAGCCTTCTTAGACAACTTCTTAGATTTCTCTTTGTGCTTGTATTTCTGTGAGGAAACTGTTGCAATCTGGGCTTTAGGTAGCATTTTGTTTGTTCATAAATCTGTCCAGCACTCTATATTCCTTAAGCCTCTCCTTCCAAGCAACCACTTTAGCTCTTTTCATTCTGACCATGTTTTCATCCTTAGGATCATCGAGGAAATCTATCCTTCTCCTTGTCCTGCTGGTGGATGCCTTCACTGTATCAGGTGAAATTGGATGCTTGTCTATCTTGAGACTCTTCTTCTTTCCAAGAGGATTCTTAGGATCTTCTTCAGAGGTGAACTCAAACCAAAACAAAAAATACCCCCATGTTTTTTGCCTTTTCTTTAGTTCTTCAATGATGAGTAATTTAATCAAACCAAAATGAAAAAGTCTAGTCTCAGCCTTAGCATGATTGGATTTGTCCTTCTTAGACATTTTTACGAGGCTTTGCCAAAGAAAATAGGGCATATTGAGTGGTTGAGTACCTGTGAAATGTTCCAATAATCTAATGTGATACAGGGAAGTTGAATTATACTTTCCCTCACAGGTTATATACCTTTGAATAAAAACCAGCAGTTCATTCCACTCCTTCCTTATGTAATCCCTTGGAACACTATTCCCTAGTTTCCATCCTTAATGTTATGTAAGCCCTTGGAACAACCTTGACAAACAAAACCCCTGATGCTTGAAACATTGTCTAAAGGATGGACAAACTATGTTTATTTTTCCAAATATGTAAAATGAGTATATTACAGTTTAATGAACACATTTCCCTATTATTATATATGGGTTTTATACTTTATCAAAAAAATTCTAAGACTTTACAAGGTTTTATAATTCAGTGAAAAAATCGCCAAGATTTTACAAGATTTTATAATTCAGTGAAACATTCGCCAAGATTTTACAAGATTATATAATTGACTAAAAGATTCGCCAAAAAACGATATATACATATTATATAATTGATAAAATAGCCTTCATTTTTTCCTATGTATCATGGGGATTCGCCCATTTATTATATATATAAATTTAGGGGGGGGTCTTAAAATAACCCCTGATAGAGATGACCCCCCAAAGTAACAATGACACTATGAGGTTGAGACTCATAAACAACATGGCGTCTCCACATATATGGTTGGCCCAAGAGGACATCACAGACATCCAATGGGGCAACATCACATGATACCTCATCCTTGAAGGGTTGGATGCCATATGATAATCGACATTATTGGCTGACACGGAGATCTCGTCCTTGGAAAAGCCACCCGATGTTGTTTGGTTGTGGGTATGGTGTTGTCGATAATCTCAATTGTTTGACGACCTTTGCTGAGATGAGGTTCTTCTGGCTTTCGCTATCAACAATAAAATGTTGCGGGGTCCCCTTCACCCACATATGTGAATTAAAAAGGCACTCCCCCTCTTCAATATATGTTGGTTCTCCAGGTTGAATTGTTGCGGTCGCGACAATAATAGTGGGGTTTGCGTCAATGATCTATCCTTAACCCGTATTTTCATAATCAGATTATGAATCAGGGTTTGGCTCCTTATCTTTGATCTCGACCACCAATGACCGTTTTGAGCGAAATTCATCGGTGTTGTGCCAAGGGATTTTGTGGAAATCGCACCATTTTCCGGTGTCCTTCTTTATCTTCCCATGACCCTTCTTTTCCTATGGCTTGGATTGGTTTTCGGTAGACTGTTTGTTACGACCGTCTTTATCATACTTTGGTTGTTGCGGATTTGCAGACCTAAACTTTCGTTTGTTCTGGTGCTTAAATTTCTACTCGATTTTAACAACATATCAATAAGCAGCACCGAGTGATGAGATGTCCAGAAAATCCATTTCAGTTTTGGATATATCTGTGTAGAGCCCCACGGTATTTCAGAACCAAATGTCGCTCAGAGTCTTTGATACCCAGCTTGGTGTGCAAGGTATGGAAGGTATTGGTGAACTTCGGAACTGCTTGGCCCCTCTCTTGCCGTAGTGTGGTCCATCTCATGTACTGGTCCTCATAATTTCCAATAGGGTAATACTGTTCCTTTACCGCATCCACAAAAAAATATCAAGTGCGCTCGACCCCATATATTCTAGAATCCTCTGTGGAAATCTGCTCCCAGTAAGTTTCCCACCAATGTTTGACATGGGGGAGAGCCTTAAGGAGCACAAAGATTATATTTTCTCTGTCGAAAAAATTGTGAACAGAGAAATAACCTTCTAACAGATTTAACCATTTATCTAGGGCATCCACATCTATTTGACCTTCAAATATAGGAATGTCAAAATTGACCTGTACCTTAAAAGGCGAGGTGCCTCCAAAGTGGCCGCTTGATGAAGATGTGCCTGATGCTATCGGGAGGGGTTGAAGGATGTGGGAAAAAATCTCCATCATTTCGCCCCTCTGTCGCGTGAGAGATTGCTCAAGCAACAGACTTATACGATCGTCTGCTTCGTCGTTTTGTTTTTCTTTCTCCATGGAGAGTTTCTTGGGTGTGCGAGAGTGATTTTCTTCAAGAGAGACAAGGTCGAGACCCAATTTGCTATACTTGGACCTCGTCGGGGACATGCACTGAAAAAGGATCAAGAGCAGTGTGCTCTGATACCACTGATCCGGATTAATTTCGGTACGAAATGAGAGTGGAGATATAATAAATAAATGCACAGAGATATCACAAATATCCAATAATATAACAGAAATGTATCAGAGATGCAACCATAAACACAGAGATACAGTAATACACGATTTCTATTAATGAAAGAAATGTACAGAGACTGTAAAAATACAGAGTGAAAGACTTGCTAGAATGGTGGCGGCTTATCTCTGAGAAGAGATGTGACAGCTGCGCTCATTCGCAAGAAGATGATTTCAATGAGGCTCTGAAGGCCTCTTTACAATAAACAGGAATGCCCAAAACCCTAAACATCCAAAAACCTAAACCCTAGGAGATGAAGCGCAAAAAGTCATGTGGGCCCCGTTTGGGTAAGTTAGTACATCAACTTATCGGGGTCGTAACTTTTGCATACGATCTCCGTTTTAGGTGCATGATAGCCTGTTGGAAAGGTATCATCGAGGAGATTCATTTTTGGGGCTCAATCATGCCTTAACCTATCATTGAGAAGCTCAATCCCTAAAAACCTTCATTTAGGCTCTCAAAATGGCCCCGGAAGTTAAAAAGTGCTAAAAATAGTAAATTACCAAAATTACAAGAAAATTGTTTTGATCTAGTTGGAAAAGGTGGGTGGCCATCGATATCCACCTGGATCACTCAGATTTAGGTCCAGTCGTGGTCGAGGTTCAGGAGAAGAGGCTTCATCGGGGATGGCTGCAAAAAATGTTGGGGAAGCCGAAGGTGAAACAGGTCCAACCTCGAACTCAAGAATTGCTATCTATTACCTTAGTGCCTCACATTCGTCCTTTGTCCACTGGTGCTCTACCCGCTGCTGGATGGTGATTTCCATTATGGTTAGGACTTGAGTTGAGAGGGCTTTGAGAATTTGCAAATTTTGCACCGTATTAACCAATTCATCATGCTCTTCCACTGAGATGGCGCGATGGCTGCCTGTGTTCCTTCTGATTTTGCTGAGATTTCTTTCACTGCCTGTCTGAATGATGCAAGAGCCGATTTCTGGGATCGAAGGAGGGGTAGAGTTATCTCTCTTTTTCGGAGTATGAAATAGGCCCAAGTGATGTGTCATGTCTCTTCTGATATGGTCCATCATCTGCACGAGATTTAGAGGACGACTTTGTTTACCCATTTTTGAATGGACACACGAACTGCTATCATGCCCTTTGTTGATCCTGGTACTGCTCACATTGCCCGAATTAAATGAATAGTACCCCCATGGAGTCATGCCGAGCGAATTCGTCACCCTCCAGGTCTTGTTATAGCAATCTGAAGTAGTCGGAAGAGTGCCGAAGTGACTTCCCAAGCCGGGGGAGATGGAGGGTGTGGATAGAGTTTCTACGCGATGAGGTGAAAGAGGGAACTTCAACGTGATGAGAGGTGAGGTGTAGAAGCGTGAGGGCCTGGATCCAAGTGCCAAGTGGCGGAGTCAAAGGAGAGGTGTTGTGATGTGAAGGGTTCATGCTGGTGGCCAAATTCATAGTCCATGTGTCGATCTGAGCGAATAGGTGAGTTGGCCGCCAGTTGTCTAGTGCTTGCAGGATGGGTGACAGGATCATGGAGTGGGGCTTAGTTGTGTGAGACCATTGACAACCAGCGAACCCGGCTCCAGAGTGATTGTCAAATTCGCTTGAGTATCAATGATTTGATTATTACGTCTGAGTACATGAAAAAAGGAAACATTGCAGAAGAGTTTTGTAATTGCAGAGATTCGGTGGGATGTGGCATTTAAATGGATATTCGGGGGGTGTGAGCCTTTGCGGGCATGATTTATGATTATCTTAGAATCGCCAATAACAGAAAGGGAGTGGATGTTCATATTTTTGGCGAGAAGAAGGCCTTGATACAGAGCATAAGCTTCGGCTTGATTATTGGATGCAATTCTGAGGCTCCAGTGGAAGGTGAGTTTTTTATTTCCTCTTGGGCATATGATGACCCCTCCCGCTCCTGCCACCTCGTTATTAAATTTGTTAATGAATTTTAAATTGTTTATTAAATTTGTGTAATGTTTAATATATATGATGTATTATTAAATTTGTGTAATGCTTAATATATATTATGTATTAAATGAAAATTTTGAAATATGAAAAATTCTTTTTAAATTTTTAAAATCAATATTCTAATTTTTTAAATTGGTGCAACAATAAAATATTTTAATTTTTAATGGGTGCAATTATATATATATAAATTATGTTGTATATATATATATATGCCTTACAATGTATATTGTATTAATTTTTAAGTTACAAGTTTTTTTTTTTTTAGTTGTTGTTGTCGTCTTTGTATTAATTTTAATTTTCTTTCTCTGCAATCCTTTGTGATCACGTTAGGTCTCCTGTTCAATTCGGCTTTATACACTGTTAGTCATTTTGATCTTTTAGATTTATGCTAATGCCATTTTAATCTATACTTTGTATGCACGCAGGCTTAGTTTTGGGCTCAAGCTCACTCATGTTTCAAACCAATTTAGTTTCTTAAATGTGTATTAATTTTTTTTAAATATTTTTTAATAAATCAGTTTAATTAACTGTATATGGATTAAGTATTTTTACATTAAAAAGGAAAACACTTTTTCTTATATCCCAACTTTATATTTAAGAAAAATTTAATCTTCAAACGGGTTGTGATAACCTATATATTCAAACGGTTTGTGATAACCTATATCTTTTTAGACATACTTTTAATTTGGTTTTATAGGAAAGTCCGATTTGGTTATTTATTTTTTATTTGTAAATATTAATAGTATATATCTAATTATTACTAAATATTTTTGTTATTCATATTTATGTAAATGTTTATTGTGAATAATAAATATAGTATTGCAAAGTTTATTATGTTTTTTTTTCACTTTATGTGAGAATGATGTAATCTTTTTCCATGGTGAACTTTCTTATTAGTCCCTGTCGTAGGCATAGAGGGACTATAGCGATCGATAATGCGTTGACTACATATTAGTTTGTCCTTTGACCCGAAATATTTGCACAATACCTATTGTTGGAGTTATGGAATTAAAAGCACATAACATATATGTACTGCTCTGATTGGATAAGAGATTGGAGGTTTTATTGACGGATTTGCTATTCCCAATGTACTATATGGCAACATATCCAAAGTTTTTCTCGTAGACAATATTTTTTAATCATATATTTTTCCTTTGTATTGGTTGAAGGTCGATTAATGCTAGCATTAATTCGAATGTTTGTATTAGCATTTTCTGCTAGCCGAATATATCCGTAGGTTATGATGTGTACTAAGCATATTGAAATGTTTTGATATCCAAGCTTTGTAGTGATTGAGAATTCCAAAGTGTATAGCGTCTTTGGTGGATGTATATTTGTTGAAATGTATTGACACTTATTCCGAGATGCCTCAATAGGCCTGACAACGTAAATGTTTACATGACGCGATGTCCTCCAACACCCCTGACAGCTTAAATGTTTGCATACCGCGAGGTCCTTAGACAACTTGACAATCTTAAATGTTTATGTAAATACGCTTCTCGGAGTACATTTTTCCTCGAAATTTTCTATACAGTTACAGTGAATTTGCATAGTCTTGTTTGTCCACCGCCAATTAAATAGCCATTGTATGTTTCATCCTTGTTCTGCCATTGAAGCTAGATTCATTGTTTACTGGTTCGGTGAGTGCTTCTTCTTCGTTGGTTTCTCGGTTGCTGCTTGTTGTTGTTTCGCTCGCGATTCGACCTGCGCTTTTGCATTTCATTGTTTCAGAGTAAGTTTGGATGCCATCGTTTCATTTTGTATTCCATTTTTGTTGTTCAGTGTTTGCAGTTTGCAAGTAGAATGTTTGCTTATTTGTAGTCGCATGTTCCTTGTGTGTTTCTGATTTCTTCTGTGCTTGGGGTGCAGTTTCGTAATTGTTGGAGATACATGTATATTGTTCACTGGCTCGGTGGTTTTTGCTGGTTCGTGGGTTGTTGGTTATGTTAGTTTGCCTGGGGTTTGCGCTTTGGGGCCCTGGGGGTGCAGTTCAGCTTGTTGGTGCTTTCTCGCTGGTTTGGTCCTTGCTGTTTTATTTTGTTTGATTTAGCCTTGCAGGGTTGGGGTGCAGTGACGGTTGTTGGAGCTTTTCTTTTTTCTTTTTTTTGGATTGTTATTGTTTGTTTGGGGTGCTTTACGGTGTTCAGCGCCTGCACCCACGAGTTAACATGCAGTTGTGTTATTTTCCATGTTCACTGAGGCCAATATCTGTTATTCTATGAGATTTTGCTGCTACTCCAGTCCTACCATGAAATAAAATAGTTGGATGCAAAATTGTACGAGAATTGCATGTGAAGTTACAATATCCGCTATTTTTTTGTTGGAATAAAGCATATGTATGCAGGCTACATTTATAAACCATGTATGGTCAAATCTGCGGATATGACATTACATGTTCTTTCTCCTCTACATAGACTGGTGTGTGCACGATACAATTTGTGTTGTGCTTGAGATATGATATGTGCAACAAAGATTCTGCAAGATTATATTTTCATGTCTAGAAGCATGTCTGGGTAGTTTGCCACGGAAAACTGAGAACTTGTATCATAGGCACAACAGTCTGTGTAGAGGATAAAGAACATCGTTAAAGGGCATATCTAGATAAATTTCCAGGGAAAACCAAAAATCGTTTAGCTGCGGCCATGCAATTGCGTGATATTTTGTCGCTTGTAATATATTTTGGGTAGGGAAAAAAAATATACACGTTTACAGCCATGGATAGAGAAGCGCAAAGGTTCGTGTTTCTACCTTTCTAGACTGTTCATTGAGTCGGTTTTGTTGTATGTACATATTGTTTGTTCTCCGGTGAATACCAACTTCCATTGATGTTCATTGAATTTTGTGCGTTCCCACATTGAAACAAATAGAGTAGTTGGCGAAAAGGAGGGAGTCTTGACTGCAACGGCTGAAGATGATATAGAAAGGTGCATGCTTGTACTGTTGTTTCATATTGCGTTGTTTTGTATTTCATTTATGGTCTGTATATATGTTAAAATAGTTGCATTCCTTCCTATATGGTAAGTTATCTTGGTTACATCCGTCATACTAAGCTAGTTCATGTTCGTTGTGTTTGCGCTGCATTGCTGCATTTAAACAAACATAATGGCTAGACAAGATGAAGGACTCTTTGGCGGGTAAATATACATGTTTATTTTTATTTTAGATGTATGTCTTCATACTAACTTGCCTTCGTGTCCATTTCATCTTCGACGTTGTTGTCTTGGAAAAAACAGGTTGATTGGATAGGGAGATGACTTCTTCTATGCAACAACAGAGGATTCTGTGGTACAATCTTCTAAAAGGTATACCAAGTGTGATGGTAAATTAAATATACAAACCGGGTGGGGGTATATAATATTAGACTTGAAAACGATCACTTCGTGGTAATGGGCCTTTCTGCGCTCCCTATTTCTACTTTTCCCATTATCTATTATCCCTTTTGTTTTCTAATTCATCTGCTTAGTGTGCTTTCCAAAAATTCCTTCATGCATCGGTTGGCGAACTAACGATTTGACATATGTGGTCCTGCTCCTACCTTATTCTATAGTTACCCACTTTCTTGATTGTGGGTGCCAGGCTGACAGGTTGAAGATTGCTCCCTTGGATTATGGGGGTCCACGATATACAGATTGGCCATGGTGCCCCATGCTCACGCCTTTTTTACTGTTAAACATTACTCCAGTTAAAAAATTCATATGCATACAAATTTTCAGTTATTTTTGCCGTTTCGATGGACAATATACAATGCATATTCTTGTTTAGTCCTGATGTTCATCTGCACATGCTTGCATTAGAAAAATTTGGACTAGTGACAGGGCCATGAGTAGTAAGTCATCCCAGACATCGACAGACCAACAAGGCCAAAGGTAAAGATGCATACACTCTGCTCTTACTATGTTTACTAAACAGATTTCCTGGGCTGTATATTCATCTATGGCATGGCGGATATGCTAATGCCATCTGCAATACATACTTTGCAGCTCGCAAGAGGTATCAACAAGTACAAGCGAGAGTCGAACATTCTGCATGTTCCGTAGAGTAAGAGGTGTGGTTGTGAAACTGTGGCTCCATAGTTGATAAAAAACTATGCGTGTACTTGTAGCACACTACCATTTACTTTAGTTTTCCTGTTAAAAAAATGTCATCATGCCTAGATTTGTAACATCCAAAGTATTGTCAATAGAGGCCTTGAACAGTCGCCAAAGTGGACAAGTGTTTGTCGAGGACATAATAGTTGTCTATAACACCTACTTGGACAAGGCAAACAAAAGTAGATCCATTATGCATGCTGACATGACAGACAAGGATGCCATGATGACAGTGACACTGACTGTTCGTCCACAACTTGTCCAGAAACATGTAAAAAAGATATTGTCGTGTAATGGGATATCCATTACAAATTTTAATATATTGCCCAAAACAGTATATGACCGTGGTGATTGTGATCGAATTATTTTGTTGAACGAAACAAGCATTGTGGAAAAAATTCTCGCTGTTTGTTCAGAATATCGCTTCGTCCCGGACTTGACTATCAACCAGCTTGGACAGAGCACTAATGTTTACCCAATCAGAACGATTGGGGCTACTGTCAAACTGGTGAGAAAATTTGGCTTGCAACACATTCTCCATATAAAGGATGGCGAGTCGGATAGCGACAAGGAAATGGTACCGCTTTTCATATTTAGTTTTGTCCTTTACTTTCGCATCTGCATGTATGTCGGACAAGTTACACAAATATTGCACTGTTCCATGTTGCGACTACAATTGTTCGATACGTATTTAGATTTGTTTTCGTCAATAGAACCGCAATTGCATAGAGGGCAGATTCCACTTATGTTGTTCAAAAATATAACAAAGAAGAGGGATGCTAGAGAAAGGATCTTTCGGACAACCCAGACAACATTTGTAACAGAGTTGCGAGCAGATATAGTAGAGGATCTGAAGAAACTAGCTAGCTCTACAACTGTTGTGCGTATACATCCACAAAATCATCCTCACTTTGCTTATAGAAATAGCCTTCAACANTGTGTATTATATTCTTCAATGTATTAATCCCTTTGCTCACTTTCCCAGGTTGAAGGTCTTTTAGTTGCAACCAATGTGTACTCGAGCCCCTTTGAGCCTGTATGTGCAAACTGCAATTCCGCTGCTTCTGCCTCCACTTTAATAAGTGATGATATGATTGATTGTCTGTGATGCAGTGAAAAATGTCCATATATATATGGACATTGTGTCAATGTTGTTATCTGAACCATGGGAAACACAACCGTGCATTGTACGGTTACACAACCTCTGTTACAAAATGTGCTTCCTGAGTTGGCAGAGTTGTCGTATGAAATGTATCTACAGAAAAAGGCAAGCAGTGTGTACATGCTGCGACAACTTCGGATACAGGGCAAATTCATCTTAAATGAGGACAATGCAATTTTGCATATCAGCTGAAGAAGTGAAAAAAATAAAATATATGAAACTTTGGCAGGAAACGAAAAATACCTCATGTGTCTCTGTAATATTTGTTCAACATCCAGAAGAATGTTCGTTGGACTTGGTCCATATCTATGTAGTCTCCATATATCGCATGGCCCCAGTTATTTCCTACTGGGAACATATATCAGATGCACGAGAAAATGAATGTGACAACGTCTTTTCTTTGTATATCAAATTGTTTGGTGCAAAGGTTGATGGGTTCTGCTCTATGGAACCTTCTGGAAACTTTCTTGCGTCCTATTTAAAGTATGGTTGGTTCTTGGTTATCTACTTTGTCTGTCAATCTGTATACCGTGGAACTCCAACTGTTATTTAGAGGACATAGAACAATATAATTGAATTTTTTAGCTAGCTGGCACGCAGATCCACCTGATAATTTCTATGGCACTGTGACGCAAATGTAGTATGTGGCTTGCTTTAGCAAATTTCCTTGATTGATGAACTTGGTCAAATTATTGTTCTGAAATAATTTGAAATCAACGAATATATAGTGTGCGAAGTGTAGTTGTCCTATCATACCAACAAGAGGCTCTTAAAATTCAAATTGGTCGTTGTTTTTCCATTTTTGCTTATTCACTGAACTTGGTAAAATTAATATCCTGGAATAATTTGAATGAATGAATAATAGTTAATATTAATAATTTAGTATTTGAAAATAATGTTTTTAGATAAAGTTAGATAGGATGAGCATCCCTAAACAATTGCAATTTGGAACCCGCCAAAATTTGGTCCTTGTTGTTTTCTTTTGTTTGATTCGGCCTTGCAGGGTTGGGGTGCAACGACAGTTGTTGGAGCTTTTATTTTTTCCTTTTTTTTGGATTATTATTGTTTATTTAGGGAAATTTACGGTGTTCAGCCCCTGCACCCATGGGTCTACATGTAGTTGTGTTATTTTCCATGTATGTCGAGGTCGATATCTGTTATCCTGTCAGATTTTGTTGTTGCTCCAGTCCTGCCATGAAAGAAAATAGTTGCATGCAAAATTGTTAGAGGATTGCATGTGAAGTTACAATATTGTTTGTTTCTAAAAGTACATGTTTACTATGTATTTCTCATTTCTCCGAAAACTTTTATATCAGTGGCCTGACCAGATTGTACAAACTTCCTCGTCTAATTAAATTCTGCAATATCAAAAATTAATATTAATAACTTAGTATTGAAAATAATGTTTTTATATATGTTAGATAGTTGATAGCGATTAGCATCTGTAAACAATGGAATTTTTAGATAGTTTATCGGGGTCTCTGGATGCTATTTGTAGGCCACGGAACAATAAAACCCCAATTTTCAGCCCGCCAAGCCGTGAACCCGCCATCCAAAAGGTGCCTAAGTAAGAAATAAGGAATCTGCATGTGTTGTATAAAATATCATGTCCATACTTTATAAAAGTACATGTTTACTATGTATTGCTCGTTTGTCGAAAAACTTTTATATTAGTCGGTCCACCAAAATGGACAAATTTCGTCGTCTACTTAAATTCTGCAACATCAATATGTAATATTAATAATTTAGTATTGAAATTAATGTTTTTAGATATGTTAGGTAGTTGATAGGCATTGCCATTCGTAAACAATGGCAAATTTGAACCCGCCAACCCTCGAACCCATCTGTCAATCTGCATATCGCAGAATTTCGAATGCTACTTGGAAGATACGGAACAATGAAAGTGCAATGTTCAACCAACCAGGCCGAGAGCCCTTGATAAAAAAAAGTGGCTAAATATCGAATGAGGCATCCACATATGCTCCACAAAATNCCAGATTGCAAAAGCTTTCTCGTCTAATTAAATTCTGCAATATCAAAATTTAATATTAATAATATAGTATTGAAAATTATGTTTATAGATATGTTAGATAGTTGATAGGGATTAACATCTGTAAACAATGGCAAACTTGAACCCGACAACCCTTAAGTCCATCTGTCAATTTGTATATTGCAGAACTCTGAGTGTTATTTGGAGAACACGAAACAATGAAACTGCAATGTTGAGACTCATGTCCATATAGAGACTCTGCATATGCTATATAAAATCTCATGTCCATACTTTATATAGAGACTCATGTCCACAAGTCCTAGGTGTTATTTGTATATCTCCGCAAGTCCAGCTGATACTCAATTTTCAGCCCACCAGGCTGCGAACCCGCGATCCAAAAAGTGCATGGAGCGCTTGTCAATTTGTATATCGCGGAAGTCTAGATGCTATTTATAGGACACTGAACAATAAATACTTATTTTTTAGCCCACCAGGCTACGAACCTGCGATCCAAAAAGTGCCCAAGTATGGAATGAGGGATCTGCATATGTTCTAGAACAATATAAATGCAACGTTCAACCAAGCAGCCCGTAGGTCCTCCTGTCAATTTGTATATCTCAGAAGTCTGGGTGTTATTTGTAGGACACAGAACAATAGAGACTCTATTTTCAGCCCACCAGGCCGCGAACCCGCGATAAAAAAAGTGGCTAAGTATGGAATGAGGGATCCACATAAGCTCTATAAAATCTCGTGTCCATAATTTATATAGAGACTCATCTCTGCAAGTCTGGCTGTCAATTTGTAAATAGCGGAACTGTAGGTGCTATTTGTAGGACACAGAACAATAGATACTCAATTTTCAGCCCGTGACCCAAAAAGTGCCTGGAGCGCCTGTCAATTTGTATATCGCGGAAGTCTAGGTGCGATTTGTAGGACACTGAGCAATTGATACTTAATTTTCAGCCCGCCAAACTGCGAACGCGCGATCCAAAAAGTGCCCAAGTATGGAATGAGGGATCCACATATGTCCTAGAATAATAAAAATGCAATGATCAAACAAGCAGCCCATAGGTCCTCCTGTCAATTTGTATATCGCAGAAGTCTAGGTGTTATTTGTAGGACATGAAACAATAGAGACTCTATTTTCAGCCCGCTAGGCCACGAACCCGCGATAAAAAAAGTGCCTAAGTATGGAATGAGGGATCTGCATATGCTCTATAAAATCTCATGTCCATACTTTATATAGAGAGTCATCTGCACACGTCCGGCTGTCAATTTGTATATCGCGGAAGTGTAGGTGCTATTTGTAGGTCACAAAACAATAGATACTCAATTTTCAGCCCGCCACACTGCGAACCTGCGATCCAAAAAAGTGCCTGGACCACCTGTCAATTTGTATATCACGGAAGTCTAGGTGTTATTTGTAGGACACCGAACAATAGATACTTAATTTTCAACCCGCCAAGCCGCGAACCCGTGATCCAAAAAGTGCCCAAGTATGGAATGAGGGATCTGCATATATTCTAGAACAATACAAATGCAATATTCAGCCAAGTAGTCCGCAGGTCCTCTTGTCAATTTGTATACCGCGAAAGTCTGGGTGTTATTTGCAGGACACAGAACAATAGAGACTCTATTTTCAGCCCGCCAGGCTGTGAACCCACAATAAAAAAAGTGGCTATGTATGGAATGAGGGATCCGCATATGCTCTATAAAATATCATGTCCATACTTTATATAGAGACTCATCTCCGTAAGTCCTGTTGTTGTCAATTTGTATATCGTGGAAGTGTAGGTGCTATTTGTAGGCCACGAAACAATAGATACTCAATTTTCAGCCCGCCAGGCTGCGAACCCGCGATCCAAAAATTGTCTGGACTGCCTGTCAATTTGTATATCACGGAAGTCTAGGTGCTATTTGTAGGAC
Source organism: Picea sitchensis (assembly GCA_010110895.2). Lineage (NCBI taxonomy): Eukaryota > Viridiplantae > Streptophyta > Pinopsida > Pinales > Pinaceae > Picea > Picea sitchensis. The sequence continues at coordinate 21,296 of SNQJ01S0031975.1, read as the reverse complement.
ACCGAACAATAGATACTTAATTTTCAGCCCGCCAGGTCGCGAACCCGCCATCTAAAAAGTGCCCAAGTATGGAATGAGAGATCCACATATGTTCTAGAACAATACAAATGCAATATTTAGCCAAGAAGCCTGTAGGTCCTCTTGTCAATTTGTATACCGCGGAATTCTGGGTGTTATTTGTAGGACACAGAACAGTAGAGACTTTATTTTCAGCCCGCCGGGCCACGAACCTGCGATAAAAAAGGTGGCTATGTATGGAATGAGGGATCCACATATGCTCTATAAAATCTCATGTCCATACTTTATATAGAGACTCATCTCCGCAAGTTTGGTTGTCAATTTGTATATCATGGAAGTGTAGGTGCTATTTGTAGGACACAGAACAATAGATACTCAATTTTCATCCCGCCAAGCCGCGAACCCGTGATCCAAATAGTGCCCAAGTATGGAATGAGGGATTCGCATATGTTCTATGAAATCTCATGTCCATACTTTATAAAAGTACATGTTTACCATGTATTGTCCGTTTGTCGGAATACTTTTATATCACTCAGCCAACCAGATTGTACAAACTTTCTCGTCTAATTAAATTCTGCAATATGGACCAACCAACTCACAAGTCCGCCTATCAATTTGTATATCGCGGAAGTGTAGGTGGTATTTGTAGGACACAGAACAATAGAGGCTCAATTTTCAGCCCACCAGTCCGAGAACCCGCAATCGAAAAAGTGCCTAAGTATGGAATGAGGTATCTGCATATGCTCTATAAAATCTCATGTCCATACTTTATAAAAGTGTATGTTTACTATGTTTATTGATATATGTTATAAATTATCAATATGTAATATTAATAATTTAGTATTGAAAATAATGTTTTTAGATATGTTAGATAGTTCATAGGGATTGCCATTCGGTAAACAATGGAAATCTTGAACGCGCCAGCCCTCGATTCCATCTGTCAATCTGTCTATGGAGGAACTCTGAGTGCTATTTGGAGGACACAGAACAATGGAAGTGCAATGTTGAGCCAGCCAACCCGCAGGTCCACTTTTCAATTTACAAATTTCATGACATACAAATTGACGACCGATATCTATCACTGAGATACAATATGACCATCGACCCTTCACGTCTTCTGGGTATATCTTCTACGTTTTTATTTTGTAACACGCCCGACTGCTTTCCAAACTTTGGTATTTATTGGAATCAGTTTCCCCATCACCGCTACCTTCGTGCTTGTTTCCAGATATGCAATAATTAAGCTTTAATGCTAGTAGCCATCCTACAGGAACCGTTAAGATTGTCATTAATGTCCGAAAATCCGGAGAAGATTTTTCATTACTACGAATTAAACTAAGATTTGCGCACAACTATGTTATCCTTTCCAAGTATTCATTTCAAAGGCGATGCAATCTTCNTTTCTAATTGTGCAATTACTGAGCTGTGATGGTGACAACTTATTCTGCACAAACATTGGAAATTGTCATTGATCAGCGAAAAGCTCGAGGAGATATTCCATTGATACACATTAAACCATAATTTGCGAAGGGTTATATTATCCCTCCCCGATTTTCATTTCAAACATCGTCTCGAGCAAACATAAATTCTTAATAACTTTTGGCAGCAATTCTCTCCACACACAGAAAACACATTGGGGCATAATGGCTAGATGTTCCACTATTCCAAAGCATATTCTTACTATTCGTTTGCCTCTGCCCAGGAGCAAAAAAGGAAATGGTCCCTTGGTACACCGAGAGATATATTTCAAGCCAAAAAATTCCATCGCAACCCTGGCTGCTTAGAGAACCTACCCAGTTGGATTCATGCCTGTCGCAGAAGTTGATGCCATGAATTCCGAGCCGGAAGAAGATGATCTGATGGACGATGATACGACAATGGATGATGGCAATGCAAAGAATCTTCCCACTCCTGCGCCCAAATTGAAATGAACCATAACAAACAGAGCTTCTCGGCTCAGTGATGGTGAGCATAACAACACCAAAATGAGTTTCAGAAAAGAAACCAACGGTAAACGCAACAGCCACTTTGCAGCGCGAAAGTAGGAATTCCAAACTTCAAAATTAGTCTGTTCTGGGCAGAAGAGTTTCACTGTAAAGCAATGATATGTTGATTCTCCCAGAGATATATTTCAAGCCAAAAAATTATTGATTAACATCTTCGGGAATCAGGTCCAAAACTCTCGTTGTTGCAAGGCATTTCCCTACTAGTTATCTGCTTCTGCCCAGATTGGACTAATTTGGGCCTCTGGAATTGCACATGCAAGTTGTACTGTTCAATTTGTTTGGACTATGTAGAGGCGGTTTCAGCTAACGATTATTCCACTTGCCCTGCAACCATTTACATGTTGCATACTGCGGATACCGTGCATGTGTTTGTCGCAGATACCTTCAATGTTTTGGCTCGAAGAACTGGGTCCAATTTCTAAGGACAGATGTACAATACTCGATGTTTTTCTTATTTTTTTAAATGGATTTGCTATTAAAATTTTTTTGCCTTCGACTCTTCGTTTTTGCCTCTTTTCTGGATTTAACACATATTCTAACATGCGTGGTTCGGTGCTCTCGTACTTCTTCGATATTGTGTTTAGTAATACCAATGTACAATGTTGCAGCAAAATCGTTATTCTTGTTTCTAGACATGCAATTATTAAGTTTTAATGCTAACAACCCATTATGCAAGAAGTTTAATACTTGACTTAATGTGTTGCACCCATGGAAGAAATGAACACAGTTACACCCACACATTCGAATAAAATATAATCTTCAACAAAGCATTTGATGGCAATTAGTAGAATATGAAGTTTAGTTGTTAAGTTAATATGTTACAGTCACGGAAAAATGTATCAAGAACATATTTACACGCAAAGGTTGCAATAAAATCTAATCTTGAACAACGCATTTGCTGACAATTAGTAAAACATCATGGTTTTGCAACAATGGGGCTTCCTTGAAACCAATTCACGCTTACCAAAACTGTCTTTCGCCTTTCTATTTTCCCACTCTTTTATTCCCTCTAGTTTCTCTTCCTGGTTACTTAGTCATTTTTTTCCAGAAAATGCCTCGCTCTGCAGCTTCACGGATTCACGCCTTTCCAACGACCGCTTCCCCTTTCTTTAAATTGACCCTCTATTGTTCCATGTCCCACAACTGGCACCCAGAGCTCTATGATATACAAATTGACAGGAAGACTTGCATGGTGGTCGAGTTAACATTGCACTTCTACTTTTCCGTGACCTCCAAACAACATTCGAAGCTCCGCGATATACAAATTGACAGATATACAAACTTGCAATCGTTCTTAGATCATACCCTCTTCGGTATTATGGTCCCCATTTTGAAGCCCGTCTATCTTCTTTCCATACTTTGTGATTTGTTCAAATTTCTTTGGCGGACCGTCGGTTTGGCGAGTTGACAAAATATTCAGTTTGTAGTCATTGTTTCCTGTGCCCGTGCCCCTTTAATATTAGGAGTTGGCAATTATATATAAGATCTTATTGATACACATGCAATTAGCAATTTCCCTATTCCATACTTAGCCACTTTGACGGAATTCCGCAAATATACAAGCCGACCGCTGAACTGCCCCATCATGATCTCTTCCATTTTACACATTTTGCACTCAAAATTTCCGAAACATAAAGTTTCATCGTGCAACACTCGGCTATCGTGACTATCCCCATAACCTTTTTTTGAATCTCGTCCGATCGCTTTTCAGAGCTTGCCATTCTTTCCTTGCTCTCTGTTGTCTCCGTCACCTTTGCACTTGTCTATAATAAAAGAAAATAAAAAGTTATATATATATATATATATATATATATTCATACATATTTTGTTTCTAATATGGAATTACTGGCATTTAATTCTAACAAGTCATCATGAAGAAACCATATAGATTGTCATTGATGGGTGAAAGGGTTGAGGACATCTTGTATTGATGCGCATTAAACCAAAATTTGTAGGGGAATTATATTATTCCTTCCGACTGTTCATTTGAAAATCATGAAATCTCGTTCACACGGCGTGGCCTTTGCACGTTCACGAAATCTCCATTCCTTAATTGCTCTTCGTTGTACCCGCCACCTTCACATTTCTAAATATGCAATAAATAAACTTTATTGCTAACAGTTCATCATGCACCACCAATACAGATTGTCATTAATCAGCGAAAGGCTCGAGGAGATTTCCCATTCTTAAGCATTTAACCAAGATTTAGCGAAAAGTTACGTTATCGGCTCTAATTGTTCATTTAAACCATCATCTGCAACAAAGCAATCTTCTCATAAACCTATGGCATCAACTCGACAACAGTTATGTGGATATACATTGAACATCTTCAGGCGCGAGGACCAGAATTTCCACTGGTCCAAGGCATTTTCTTATTACTCAACCTTTTCCGCAGAGAACCAAGTAATTTGGACCTCCGGGATTGCCCATGCAAGCTGTGTCCCTGAGGTTTTTGACTGTAAGGACATGGTCTCTTGGTGCACCAATAAATATACTGTAGAGAAAATAATTATTCCATCGCAGGACCTCTCTTCTATTTCTTTGTCACCTCAGGTCTTTCGCCAGATGCTGAAATTGTCGTAGCCAACATTGATGTTCAAAGGAGAGGATTGCAAACAGTTCCTAGCAAAGCATAATAACAGATTGGACCTCTTGCCCCTTTTTTTGCAAAACCCAAATCTAGTTCCTGAAGATATTACAAGCATCCATGTTAGTTCATTTAGAAATCCATTTCGCAAAATTGTCTGGCTGTTTACAAGAATAACGGGACAAGAGTCCACAAGTACTATTTCCCGCATGGCTCTTTATATTTTGTATTTCACAGTCAACGAACAAGCCATTTTTTATTGGGGTAGGTTAATTTCCTATGAAATCTCTTCCCAATTGTCAAACTACAAAAGGAAAAATAAATTTTATATGTCATCCTATTTAGTTTTTCAATAGCACATTCCTGTCGGTTTCTGCAACTGTCTCTGTCCAAGAATGTCAACCGCGAATTCCACCCAGTAATGTTCTGGTACCAGGCCCTGTGGAAGCACAAGGCTTCCCACTGTTTTTATGAGGTTTTTAATGGCTTCCTGTCTGCTTTCAAAGTTTTGTTGTTAGGAGAAGATGCTCCCCACATATCTGAACAGACAACTAGTTTTTTGGACAAAAAGGGGACACTCGAACATTTGGATAATTACACTGTCATAAGAATTTTTGGCTACACGGAACAACCTACTCTCCTTCCATGTCACATTACGGACATAATGTTTGTTGCATAAGTAGCATGTCAATACATCTACTGGTTCCATCTGCTCCAAAGGAAGAAAAAAAAAACAGTTCATTCCTCTGCCTTGGAAAATAGGGGAGTTCGTATTGAAAAACGTCAACAAAATTGATGATTTCACAACACATTTTAGCATGTCCAACCTCGGATATGTTGAAGACATAAGAGGATTCGATCCCTATGATATTTTTAGACAACATTTACAAACACTTGGCCTCGGCGATTGTTTTGTAAATAAACACCTGCCCAAAAACAAAGACAGTAGCGACAACGGTCTTGCCTCTGATGTCGACGACATAGAGACAATGCAAAGCTGCAATAAATTGTACACACAACAGGGGAAAGGCCTTAGTGACAAGAGTGTTCAATCCGCAAATACCACTCCAAAAAGTACGACATACCAGAGCATCGCTCCAACGGCCGATCACAACAACAAAGAAATCCAGAGTTCTTCAAACGAAGGAGGATATAGCAACCCTCCTCACTCTAAAATTGATAGTTCTCACAAGCTTCCAGTAAAGAAGAAGAGAAAAAAAAATGGGGCACGTGGAAGAGACAAAAATTTAGAGTTAGAACATGGAACTTGACACTGATTTGGATACCATGTTCCCCTTCCTTGATCAGCGCAGAGACGCCATCCACCATAGCCATCCAATGGACATATCCATTACCCAAAATTTTGACGTAGATGAATCCTTCGTGTTCCAGAGCGTTGTTTTTGATAGCTGAAACAAAAAATTGACAATTGAGAAAAAAATGTTAAAAATAAGAAAGGAAAATCTCGTTCAGAGGTTGACGTTGCCAACATGCGACCGTCCCAAATCTATCAACTTCACACCGCGACCGGACAAGTGCTTCATGATTCCATTGGAGGCATCGAGACCGAGAATGCCAAACTAAAGGAGCGAATCAAGGAATTGGAAGACGCTTTCATTCCTATGCCATTGCTTGTTGATCCTTTGGCAATAGCCATGCCTGACACCCATGCACCCAATGCAAAAGCATCCTCCACCCTGCTCGCATCATGTAAAGGATATGTGGAGAATAATATCAAAAAAGGAATGGAACTGGTTACCGAGGCGGGGAAAAGATCACAAACCATCACTTCGCTTGGAACCAAGGCACATAGCTTGCTCTAGATTTTGTAGGTCGAATTAAAAGATGAAGAAAATTTCTTTTTAAGAACGGTCATCCCTTTTGGCAAGATTGTCAACAATATGACAGAAACAAAAAGAAGAGAAGAAGATCTTCCATCCAAAAATCGGATCGGCCAATTGAATGCATGTTGGAAAGAAAAAGTAAACAACCTGCGTCTCATTGTTCAGTCATGTAAACAAGCCATATCGAAGAAAGATAAATTATTCACAAAGATGTCAAATATAGACTTAGCTAGGAAAGCCAACGACTTCCAAGACCCCTCTTAATCGCAAACTCCTTGCCCTTAACCATGCAAGAGTTCGATAAGCAGGTTACTATGTTTGAGACCTTGTCTCTGGAAAAGTTTACAGCATCCTTCAATTTGATCAAGCTCACGTCCACGACTAGCTAGTCAAATATGTAGTACAGAATGAGGAAATTCATCAAGCTCTCTTTAATCTTTCTATCGACCTCCAGGAATTAGAAAACGATATTTTCAACACAAAAATCCGGAATGAGATCAACGTCGCCCCAATGAGAGGCTACATTGAAAAATGGCTTGAAAGGCAATTGAAACAGGTCGTCGACGAAAGACAACAGACAATTGTCCTTGAAACCGCAGTCGTCGGCGACATCAATGAAACGACAGCCACAAGAAAATAGTCAAAGGACTCATATGTACCTTCACTGTAAGTTTACTCATCGCATCTTTCTTTGTTTATCAACCCAGTCATTCCGGTTTCTTAAACACAAACGTTATTCCAGTTTCTTAAACACGGACGTTATTCCAGTTTCTTAAACACAGATGTATAGGCAAACACTTATACCTTTCCATTTTTTTTATTTTGCAGCTATTGCACTCTATCTTCTTTCCACAATCATGTTTCTTGTACATATTTCTCTAATGGTCCACGGGAGCCCCAATCCCAGTCTACATGAAAAACCCATTGAAATTTTGGTTTATATGTAACAGATTTTATTTTTTTTGTATATTTCAAAATTTCCAGTAGTATGTAACAAACTTTTATTCTTTCACACATTTCAAATATAAATGCATTTAAATTTTTATATGTTACAGACTCTATCCTTATCTTTCACCACTCTATATGACAAATGCATTTAATTTTTAATGTTACAGACTTTTATTCTTATCCTTCAGCACTCTGTTTCGCAAATGCATTTACTCTTTTATATGTTACAAACTTTTCTTTTTTTATATATTTCAAAAAAAATGGTGCTCAACAATGGAAAATGCATTCTCACCATATATTTTATGTCATCATATATTTTTATCTTTCAACAGTCCATATGGAAAATGCATTTAAATTTCCAAATTTATTCTTGCTCTGCCTGCCAACCGTCATTTACTTTTGCCCCATCTAACATGATATACATGTTGCACACAACATTTCCGTGATATACATTTTGCACCGAACACTTCGTTTCATTTACAATTCCACCACATTTTCCACAATTTTCTTTCTAGCCTCGTTGGTAGGGACTGAGCTGCCACACAACCTTGTTAAAGTGGTTCTTAATCATATGTGTTTTATTAACTTCGTTCTTCTACGGTTGTTGAGAACAATTGTTTTTTCTTTGAAAGTTTTATCAAGTTTGATTTGTATGATGAGAATTATTATACCTGCTTCTGACAAGATATATAGCGATCGATTCGCAAGTCAATATTTTTTTTTACTTTAACCTAATTTTTCTAAATTCCTAAAGTTTTCATAATGTTTTATCAAAATTATATATTAAATTAAATTTTTGAAAAAAAAAAAAATTTGAATTTTCTAAATTGATTGATTTTCATTTTTCATTGGTGAAAACTATTGATGTGACTATATTCTCCTACCTGGACATGACATTTAAAAAAATAAAATAAAATTAGAAAACCACTTAAATTTTACATGTGTGCTATTGCATTAAAATCTCTGATTATGGGCAACTGGGTTCCTTGGGTCTGATGCCATGTACGGGAATTTGATCTCATTTATTGAGAATTCATGGCAAATCTTTTAATGCGTTGACGCATGCCTTCTAAAAATTTAACTTAAATTTTTTTTTTTTTGAATGTCTAAAGTTTGTTTTAGAAATTTTTTATATTAATTTTAATTATTAAAACTAAAAAAATATTTTTTAATTTTAAAATTTGTTATTTATTTTTTGAAATTTTTTATATTAAATTTAATTATTAAATTTTTTTTTTTTTTTTTTTTTTTTTTTTTTAATGAATTTTAAAATTAGTTATTTGTAATTTTTTGATTGGGTGAAAATTATTCATTTCAGCAATTTCCTGTTTGGGTAGTGAATTTAGAAAAAAGGATTAATTGCAAAGCATAAAAAAAAATTAAAAACTTATATAATCACATGTTGGTACTTGTTTAATAAATCATTTAATGGTCTCTCAATGGCCTCTCTGTTCTTGCACGAAAAGAATTTAATGGCAGCTCTGTGCTTGCATGAAAAGAATTTAATAGCAGCTCTTGTTTGTATAACATCCCGTTAGCCTTCCGCTAAAGTAATGTTGGGCATATAAATGTCGATGAGCACATTTTTTTCTCCACCTTGCTTATATCATAGTGAGGGGCTATGCTCATAATCTAAATGGAAATTTTATCCCAAACATACTTTATAAATGCTTATAATCTAAATGGAAATTTTATCCCAAACATACTTTATAATTGAATAATTATATTTCAATATTAAAATTAATTATATTTAATGTATAATATTATGAATTTTATTTTTTAATTCATATCAACATTAATTATACTTATTACTTTTTGTAAAGTGAGTGTGAAATCTTGTAATGCGAAAGTTATGAAATTACAAAAAGATAAAGGGACTCCATGATACACTTAGCCAAACCATCTGGTCTCCAGTTCGTTATCTACTATAGCGGGGGAGGCTGAAGTAGCTACCATGGAAGCAGTTGTTCTCCAGCCGGTTTGAACAACTTCATCGCATAGTAAAGCAGAGATACATAAGCATAATGGGTTAGCTCCTGTGATAAACTTGACCCGGTTTTGCTCTGCGCTAGTCCGGGTTGTTGAGGTGCTCTTAGTGTCCATCCGTTTCTTGCCTCGTTTCCTCCAGCCCCACTCTGCTCCACTAGGCATGTCTTTCTAATACAAGTTGGGGTTCCATTCCTGTCTGCTGGAGTAATGTCTATGTGGTGGACATAGCATAGGTAGAGGTGGAATTGGCACATACATTAGTTCCATTTTTTCCTTCAGCTTCCACGGTCCTTAGCAAGTATTTTTGCACTGGCCTCCAAGTATTGAGGCAACTTAGAATTCCTATGAGCACCTTCTTTTGGTCCCTGGTTTCCATCTTGTTGGTCTCCTTCCGGTCTGCACACATCTTGCCTATCATCATTTTTGTTCGCTAGGCCTCCTCCACCGTTTTATGGTAAAAGGTTGTTCTGGGCTGTGTGGACCCAGGGTCCATTATCCCCACAGCTTCCTGGGTTAGTTTTGTCCAGGCTTTGCCCTTGCGAGCGATGTTGATTTCTCTCTCCCACCTTTTGATGATCATTTTCCCCTTTGTATCGACCTGCATGAGGAAGGTACTCTTTGCTTCTCGGTCCACTTGCTCCATTCTTGTCATCCTCCGGACGCTTGGCAGAAGTTCGTTCCACAGGGACCTCTCACCCACTATTGGTTTTCTTCGACCATTCTTACCATCTTGGCTTGCTTATGGTGGTTTGCATTGAGTTCTTCTCTTGTTCCTATTCAACCCTTCCTGGTATGTAAGATGGCCCCTGTAATTGCTTTGCTCCAGCGGCTATTTACATTATTTGCTGCTTTTATGGGATCCACTGGTACATTTAGATTAAATTCCGTGGTGCATTCAGCGCAATTGCCACTTTATATTGTCGGGAGGACGAAAAACAACGGACCCCCTCAAGCGTCGTTTCATAGGACGTCGTTTTTCGGCGACATAGATTTGCGTCGTTAATGCGAAGCGTCTTGAAGGTGGTAAGAGAGAGACGTCTAGAACGTGGAAATAGAGACATCCGGAACGTGGCAACACCGACGTCTTGAACATGCCAAGAGAAACGTCTTAAACGTGGAAAGAGAGGCGTCTTAAGCGTGGCAAGACCGGCGTCTTGAGCGTGGCAAGAGGCGTTTGGCGAAGCATTGGCAATAGAGACATATGGAGCGTGGCAGACCGGCCGTCTTGAGCATTGGCAAGAGAGGCGTCTTAAGCGTGGCAGAGAGAGGCGTCTTAAACATGAACCGGCGTCTTGAGCGTGGCAAGAGGCGATGAAGCGTGGCAATGAGAGACATGCGGGCGTGGCAAGACCGGCGTCTTGACGTGGCAATAGAGACATATTAAACGTGGCAATGGCGACCTTCTTGTAGGTATTTAAAAAAAATGCAATATCAATACTAAGAGGGACATGTACATTAGCAACTGCTAATATACTATCCATATCAATATTTAATCTATATCATCGGTCTATATTTAAGAAACTCGGATTTTTATTAACAATTTATCCTCTTAGTTTATGTATCCATTAGATACAGTGTTTTTAACACTTTCATATATCTGTAGCCACTAGGTGGCATTGGTTCTTTATTTCAATCTTAAATAATGACCTAAGATTTTTTTGCTAATATTTAGATAAGACTATAACAATTGATTGTAATTCCATGGTTGCTGGTGTGCAGAGATGTGTTTTGGGGTCTATAATTTATGAGTCAAAGAGAGAATAGTCTCTATTAGAGACATCGATGTTAGTCACCTGATTTAGTGTGGGTAGGAGAATAATCACAACATCATAGATGAAAGATAACATGAATTAGAAAAATATTTCAATATACAAAAAGACATGCTTTTCCCTCCATTGAAAGAACCATTTGATTAGGTAAAATGTTAATAATTGAAAAAGAAAAGGCCAATTTTTCCTCCATCGAAGGACATCATTTTCATTTAGGGTAACACCTCATATCTACATAAGTGAAAAGCTAAATTGCACATTGCCAACCAACTAATAAAAGCCAATAGCACCACTAGATCCAAATAATTTAGGGAAGCTTCATCAAGCAAAAGTAAAAGCGAACAATCTTTGAATCCAACCCTATATGTTCCAAAGCCAAACTCCTCTAAAGCATAAACAACTTCAAGTTCTTGTCTTGCATCGATTTTCCATAATCCAACCATCAGTTCCAATACACTAATGCATTTCCAACTACGGATAATTAACAACTTGGCTACACAACCATTTTGCCATCATTAGCGGCTAACACACTCTTTTTACGTTGCCCCTCTTGAGAATAACATCATCCAACCCACATTAATAACATCTTAAGTACAAACAAATATCCTATAACCCTGTCTTAAGTGATCCCCTCTATAACATCACATATCTAATCCTTTAAATGCAGAGGTTTATCCAACATTCATTGTATAGACACAACTATCCTAACAATACCTCAACTACATCTCTCACATTATTAATCAATGTAAATATGTACTATCCCCACCTTTATGCACTCATTTTGTTATTACTTGTAACCTACTAATCCCTATCACTTGCTCACTTCTATTATTACAACTGATTAGCACCCACAATCCTGATATATAAACCCCTACCCATTTAAGTATGGGGGTTGGAGTTCACAAGTAGCATAATTTCTCTTAGCATATTTTCAAATTGTATTGTTCCTATCATCACGAATCGCATGCCTAAAACGTGGGAACAATCACTTGAAATACAACCATTAATTTGCTAGCTATTGTCTTCGTCACGCATGCGATTTTGGAGTTGACTTGCACCATGCTATATGAGTGATCAAGAAAGACAATTTTTTCCGTATACAATTTCCAACAAAATTGTATACAAAAAAAATTGTCACTATTTTGCAAGCTTTTAATGGCCCTCAATCAATAGCATATATTAACTACAACCTATAGGAGAATTCACATTGTACTTATAGTTGATGAGGGTATTCTCATAGTTGACTAGTCTAAATTTAGCATATAGGGAAGCCATACAATACTTAGACATAATGCCATACAATTTACATGACACAACACACCCGGCATATAAAGGTACTTTATAAATATGATGACAAACAACTTTACGAATATACAAAAATAGTATATAAGGGTTTGAGAAAACAAAGACGATTACAATATCTAGCAAGCTTCCATGGAATAATTTAATAAAACGCAAGCAGCTTCTACAATATTTGGTACTGAAAGGACCAAACAAGGAATACACGAAACAAACCAAAACATTCAACGTACTATTTTCGAACAGGAGCCCTAATTCAAATGGTAGCCTTCTCAACATGTCCAAAGTGCTTAGGTGCATTAACAAATTCTTCACAATGTGCTCCAACTTCCTTAAATGTGGAAACAAGCTTTGGAATAAGCTTAACCAGAATAATATTGAAACCAATTGAGCCGGTGCTTTGAGTGTCTGCCTTACCATGCACTCCCATCATTGCCTCTCGTGAAAGACATCCAACAGGCACCATGTATAGGCATTGTGGGCACCAAGAATATAATGGCCCGGTTGATGGAAGTGCTCTCACACAAATGATTCAAAATTCTGCAAACAATGATAAGGAACAATATAAGGTTTCTATAGCTATATCTATCAACAATCCAATGCAAACAGAAATAACATATACTTTCATAAAGACAATAACTTTTGTAGTTTAACATTGAGATTTGCATGAGAGATCTCAATGCATCGCTTTTAACACTGGAGGTTTGCAGTAGCAAATATAACATTGATTCCCCGGGATAGCAAGAAAGAATTTTTCATTGCCTTTTGGAGAGTTCTTCTCCCCTTGACTCTACTGTCATTTTATCATATCGACCTCGTTGAAGTAAGGTTTTGAATTTAGTACAAGACATTGAAGTGAAACAAGGACTTGAAGGATGCTTGAATTCAAGGGTCCCAAACTTCATTCCCTCTATTTGTCCATGTGTTTAAAAGACTAAGGCAGATCTTCCCATTTTCATACATATTGGGATTTAATCGAAGACCACGAGAATGATAATTAATGTGATTGCGAAGATTGAATCGTCAACCCAGATAAAATAAATAAAACATCAAAATGAGATTTAATAATAAGAGAAAGATAAAAATCGCCTTCATCTATTTCCCGCATCTACTTTAATGATGGTTGCATCACTTTGTCTTTATTGTTTTGGAGATTTTGGATGGGGCAGATATTAAAAAATCTTATGTGGATGATTATGTGCATAAATTTTCTCACTAGAATACATCTAGGTGTTGCATACCCTATTATGATAATGTTTGTCTGATGTATGTGTCTTTATTTCTTGTTTTGTTCTCCTAGGGGAGACAGGAAAATTTCAAGGAGTCGGAGTTCAAGAAGGTGCACATCATATTGATTTAACTAGTTAATCTCTTGTAGATGCCCTATTAAAAAATGTCTCTTTATGGTTTCACTGGCCTGCAAAAGGAGGGAAAATCAGTCCTAGTGGTAAGAGTAGCAGTTCACATTCTCCTTATAAAAACAACTCATGAGGGTTGGAGAACATGGGACCTTGTATAGGTAAAATTGTGCTCTTCCTTGGTTGTTCCGTCTTTCTATTTTAGTTACTACAATGCCATTGATTTTCCTCTGTTCACTGCAGGTCCCATGAAGATAACTGGTAGATATGAAATCTTGTTGGCGATACTTTTAAACCAATTAATGTTTTCCTGTGTGAGAATAACGAGGAACAAATTTTTGCATTTGCAAGTTAATCCGCATCTGAATATTCCCCTTGCTTTCTTGTGTGGTTAGGAAAGGACTTAGGACTTTGTATTAATGGGTGTTATGATTTATTTTTCTTTTTACTGTTTTCATTTTGACAATGTTGATTGTTTTATCAATTAGTCTAGCTACTTGATCTTAGATACTTTTTCTGGCGATTCACATGCAACTTGTGACAAACAAACTTTTTAGTTCACATGCTTCCTTTGGTTGGGTTGGGTGGGTTAGGATTGGGAAGAATGGACAGCCTCCGATGTGCAATCCAGACATTTGCTTTTGAAATCATGTCCATCATGTGTGATATATTTCTTTAGTTGTTTAGCTTTTAGGTCATGCTTGGGTTTTCATTCATGATGAGTTAGAACTTAATAATCAACATGTGAAATAAGATATCCCAATACACAATATCAACCCAAGAGTCCAAGAGAGTACAATGGAGAAACCGTGAAAACTCTACTCTAAATTCAATTGACTCCATGATAAGAATCTGATGTCAAGGCTGAAATTCACAAGATAAAGATCTTGGAAAATTCAATAGCAGACTATTGAATAGGGAGCATGTAAACTAATAAAAATATTCGGATGTACATTCAGATGAATAGAATCACTTGCCTCATCAAGACATATATAAATTCACAGCTACATATTAATGGCAGTTGCCCACAAGTGAAGAGGTTGGTTTACAGGTAGGTGTTTGTTCACACTTATAGGTAGCCTATGACTTCATTGCGAGAGTGATTAACTATGTTTTACCTCTAAATCTAAATTAGAATATGTGGGAAGAACCAGAGTAAATGATTAGAGCACACAAGTAGAAAAAGAAAAGAGCCTAAGAAAGAAAACGAAAGAAGACACAAGAAAATTGCCAAATTGTACATGCCTATACACTCTTCACTGGAATAAATCGAGTATAGGGATGCCAAAAATGGAATGGGCATTAGTTACATGCAGGTGTCATGTCAGTTGCAAAGAAGATTCAGACTGTCAAGGGAGTTATATGTAGAGAATAATATTTGGACTGTCTTACAGAGAAGAAGAATAATTGGGTTTTCAATGGGTGTCACATGGCAGAGGAATAATTACAACATTTATGTATTCTCATTGTTTCCTCACTGCTTAGAGAAAAATGTCCCCACTTTCTTCTGATCTAAAGGGTTCTGCCATTTTCAATGAAGGATGCCCTTTCACTGAAGCTTGAAAGACTCTATTGGCATTGTCTGGGAAGGCTCTTTGTATGGACCCATGTGTCTTCTTAAAAATAGAGTACTTTAACTGGAGATGGAACAATCTATTGAGATGAAGAGGTTCAAATAAGAAACATGTTGGATTCCCTCTCCACTTAAGAATTAGACTTACAAAAGCCAGTTGAATCACTTGTGCCATAGATATTGCTCCCTTGCACTTGGGTTGGAATGAACTACACAAATAGTATTGGATTTTGGATGCTGTAGATATATCTACATTGGTGCAAAAGCGTGTGAGGCCAAGGAGTTTAGTGGGTCCTGTATCGAAGCAAGATAGAATCGATGAGAACTGGGGATGTTGCTTCGTTTTTAGATGTGTGCCTCCTTGTTTAAGTATTGAATCTGTAAGGTGTTTAGTTTTGTCTCAGAAGATTGTTGTTGGTTGAGATGGGTAAGCACCGGTGCAAAACAAAAACCACTTAAGGTACATGTAGGACTAACCCGACAATCATCTTTAGAGGAAAAATTAGAGTAAAGTTTATTGAGAAGGAATATATAGATATATGGGTAAAATATATAAATATTAAATGCCTTCTTCAATGAAAAAACCATCATGCAATAGGTTACAATAAATAATTGCATATCATAATGACTAATTATAAAATTTATTCTCATTTTTTGGGAATGGGATTTTCATTTCTATTATGATAACTAGATTCAAGATTACCTTTTGACTTGGATCTTATAAGGACGTGGAAAACTAATGTTTGATTCTACTTGGGTTGATATTGTATAGTCCAATACACAATATCAACCAAAGAGTCCAAGTGAGTACAATGGGTTTACCTCATTTGTAAACCCAGTGTTAAATTCACTAGGATCCCTCAAACGTGTCATTTCATGCCTCACAACTTTAAGGAGCATCATGAAGAAACATCTTCATGTTTGGCATCAACATTGGGTAGTGATTTTCAGTTTCCAATAGAACAAACAATAACTCTCCTCGTAAATGATAAAACGTATAAACCATCAAACCACCTAAGAATCCTCATGGTTCTTGTATTGCAGCAGGTAGTGACGAGATTTATCAATTTGTCATCAATACCAGATTTATTACAAATGCCAATGCATGTGTGCACTATCCAATATCAACATGGCCAATCAAAAGCATGATCGTAATTACCATTATAACTTCACCAGGATGGGGCATGTCCATGCTCATTTGAACAAAATCTCTTTAATAAACTAACTAAATGCTTAATTATTTACTTTTAACCAAATTCAAGTAGGTTGTGTTGGAACTTCACAATCATAAGCTCAGCCATATCTTTCACTATTACCTTTTGTTAGTTGAAGAAAAAATATCTATATCATAATCAACTTGCTGCAATAGAACATTGTCAATTCGTGATTCAAATTCCCATTATAAAGTAATTAACTAAATGTTTCTTAATAGTTTGTTTTAACCATTCAAGAAAACAGTGTTGGCATATATAAGCTAAACCATCACCTTTACATTTATGCCAGAATGATGGCTAATGGAAAATTTAGTCATGAAGAGTCCTATAGAAGCAGGAAAAGTCAATTATCAACACATAAATTGTCAGTTTTTGTGATTGGATAAAGATGTAATGACTCTATAGAACCCTCATGATTAGAAGTTCTGAATTACACTGCCAATATGAAAGGAGGTTGGGGGAAATTCATAAATCAATAGTTGAGAATTGAATTTTGCATAATAGAGTCAATTTGTCCGACAGGGCAAGGCAGTTGCGTATAGAATTATGAATGGTCTTTTTACCAGTTACATGATCATGGAACACACTTTCACCACAACAACACATGACAGAATGAAATAATGGATGTTTTATTTTATCCACACGAGAACACTCTAGCTCTGAAAGTCAAAGTCCCCATGTTCCTTCTTAAGAGGTCTATTCAAAGAGGAGGAGCAAATTTTTAGAATACATAGTTGTGATAATAGTAAATTCACATTGTACACATACTTTGTTGAAGAACCCCACATTCACAATACTTAACATTGAAGTTGAGGGAGTGAGAACAATTGTGTGTCTTTGAAATTTCTGTTGGTCTCTCTCTTTACAAGTTTTCTCTCTAGAATACATAATCATTCTCCAGTTTTCATTATTTCAATCCAATTCTCGGTAGCATTGTATATGATTCTATTATCACCCACCTTTCATTATTCATATGCATATGCTATAAGAATCAATAGCAATGTATAAAGATTGAATATAATGATGGATCATTTGGATCAAAAACACAACAAGCAGTATGATGAATGTGATGAGATGACTATTACTCAATTCATGACTCATAAAATACAATCTTGTGGAGTTTATAGAAAAAGCGGTTGGATAAAGGGTGAGGGAAGAGATGGAAGAGGGTCCAAGCAATGGGAGGAGAAAAATGGTAGGGTTAAAAACTGTCACTGCTTTTCATTAATTCTAAGAATCTGAACATGAAAATCTTCTACAGGAAAACACTAAACTGCTAACTGCTGAACACAAAAAATCTATATCAGATATGTACCCCTTCCTTTGTTTCATAGAGATGAAGAAAGGAACACTAGGGTGTTCAAAATTAGATCTAATTCCTAGATCTGTGGATATACATGAGGATGAGGTAGCGCACTCCAAAGAAAGAGTTCAGATTGCCTTGGGATCCTAAAGCAAAAGTCAAACTCAAAATTGTTGAATTGCTAAAAATAAGACTGAACTAAACTCAACATGCTATCTACTTTAACTGGAGACTAAGGATAAGGATAACTTTGTCCTATCCTTACCCTATCTAAAGCTGGCACATGCATGCTAACAGTTGGAAACCAAATTTAGTGTTGCACCCTCTAGTCTTAGTAATGTTGTGCCATCATCTATAGATCGGATCCGCCACTGTTGTAACAGAAGGCACCCTGATCTTTTGTACATGCTCCAGCCCATAGAAGACTATCTAAGTTACACACTCTAACAAGGGAGTGCTTGGAAACTTGGAGGAAAGTACAAGTAGTAAAGGGAGTTCCTAGTAAATTGGAGGAAAGAAGAACTTAGAAGCGGTAAGATGCAGCACCATAGTGGAAGGGGAAATCCCGGGAGAAAAAATAAACTCTGAGATTGATGATCCTAGCACCACATGTGGAAGAACACATGTACATTTTTTAAGCTCAGGGAACCAACAAACACCATGAGACCTTGGTAGGGTGGGATTATCTTTGTATAAGGACATAATTGACTTCAAGGAGCAATGTTGAAGGCTAAGGCACCCCCATATCAATTCACTCATGCAATGAAAAGTGAATTTTATGCAGAACTTGGAAAGAGGTCATGATTCATGAAGCATCTAGAGACTTTTGTAAGGCATTTTCCGACAATGGTGCAGATAGTCTATTCGGAGCTGACTCTGAGTCTTTACAAGGAAACCATACTTTAGGCAATAGATGAAGGAATTACTCCCTGTGAGAAAATAACTGCCCAAAGGCAGATCAAACAAAATGCCTAAGCTCAACAAGAGAAACCTACCCAACAATAGACTTCGGTAATCATGGAGGCGAGGAAACAACCAACTTGGCGGATATATTATTACGGTTTGAAAATAGCGTGTTGATATTTTGTTATTTGCTAATTCATTTTCAAGAAAAATGGATATATAACGACCAGTTATTTAGAATCTAGATATATATGTGAAGAGTATGAATGGTAATCAATATAGAAACTGCAACTGAGCTACAGAAGCCCCCCAAAATTTGGAAATATCATGCAAATTAGTATTTTGGTTTCATTTTGCTTATGAAAAAATTGATTAACAAAATGTAAAATACACAAGTTAGTTGTCGCTCTGGAACCTATTTTGGTTTCATTGTTGCTTTGTATTCTGCTTATGTAGAGGAAAGTAAAATTGCATATTGAGTCCTGTTGATCTAAGAAATTCCCCCTATGCTAAGACTAAACACAACCTATTGTAGACTTCCTGTCATTCATGAACTCTTCCCAATCCAAGTCTAAATAGCCACATAATTGAGGCTCCTTGCTTTTCCCATATGGAATGCCAAAGTCGTTTATGAACACTCATTCCCGTTGTCACTTCCAAACTGTTTCTCAAACCAATAATAATAATCTCCTACAATACAAATAATAATTTCAGATGCTAAATACATATGCTAATCCCTATCATTCCTCCCAACAGCAGAAGCATTGGCCTTCGATGCTTTCAACAGAGAGGGGAAGTGTTGTTGTAGTCAATGCAAAACAATCATGATGTAGATGTTCACCTTGCTTAGCAATAGATCCGTGATGAATCCAATTTGGCAATATTTCAGTCAAACATCAATATTTTTTGTTCACTCATGGAAGACAAGGTTCTTTGCAAGCTTGATAACTCCCTGGTTATCACAAAAAAATAGTGTGCTCATCTACAAGCATTCTTCTACACCAAACTACTTCACATGCCCCTTTCATTGTTGCTTTATATTCTGCTTATGTAGAGGAAAGTAAAATTGCATGTTGAGTCCTGTTGATCTAAGAAATTTCCCCTATGCCAAGACTAAACACAACCTATTGTAGACTTCATGTCATCCATGAACTCTTCCCAATCCAATTCTAAATATCCACATAATTGAGGCTCCTTGCTTTTCCCATATGGAATGCCAAAGTCGTTTATGAACACTCATTCCCGCTGTCACTTCCAAACTGTTTTTTCCACCTGTCTTGATGGAAGTAAAAGCTTGGTGCTCAAATATTTGAACTTTAGGTCAACATCACTACAAGTGATATATATGATTTCAATAAAATGCTTAAATGAGACCCGTAAAATAAAATGCTTAAATGAGACCCTTTTGTGGGTGAAAGTGTCATCCTAGGCACCCATGTGGAACCTAATGAGGACACCCTCAATGGGCCTTGAAATCTGCCTGTTTTTACGTGTTTTACCGAATACTTTTATTATTACAACAATTTGTTAGAATATATATATGTAGTCTATTAAGCAGGGTAGTGTTATTAGATTTTCTTTTTATATTAGAGGATATCCTTCTATTATCTCTGGAAATAAGACAACTTTATCTGGCTCTGGTTTGTAAGAATGCTTAACGAGAATGGTTGCAACAGTTTTTTTATAATATAATTAAATAGTTACTGTTAAAAAATATATTGCTAATATGATCTCAAGGGAGAGCCACATGATTTTCATAAGAATAATGTCTTTTAATGCACCTTCCACCCTAGCTACATCCTCTACTTAAGTTATCAAAGGCTTGACAGTTTTACAAAGTACAACTCACTTACTGTGTGCTTCTGTCCCTCATCGACATCTTAAAAACCCGATACTAAGATGAATGTCATAGCTATAGGGCACTACTAGAAATAACTTATTATCTTGGCCGTGGGTTTGAGCGAGGATGGAAATGGTTGAAGAGAACAATCAATCAATTTAATAGTTAAATTCATAATCTTAACACAATTAAAGTGAGGATGGAAATGATTGAAGAGAACAATAAATCAATTTAATAGGTAAATTCATAATCTTAACACAATTTATGATATGGAATCAATCATATCGTCAATAAGTATGACAATAATACAAGTGTGACTTACTATATAGACAGTTTTTGTCTTTAGTCAGCTTCTCAACAAGGAGTGAGGAAAGAACCCATTGAAGGTTCAAACAAGAAAATTTGTGTCATACATGATACAATCCTATGCAAGTATTTAAGATGGACTGCCAAAATACTATAATCATGTTGAGACCATATGTAATATCTTGGTTTTACTCGTGAATACTGAGTATTTTATTTCTACAGTTAATAAAAAATTACCAAGGTCAGTTGATTCTCAAAATGATTACTGTGACGAAGCTCTGAAGTTGTTTTCTCAAATGCTGCGTGGAGGCATGAAGCCAGATGAATGTAGTTTTGTCT
>SNQJ01S0031974.1:64742-75483 GCA_010110895.2 Picea sitchensis | reverse complement strand
TTTATGGTACAAATTGATATCTGTTGAGGATTGTTGCCTCATCTCAGTTGGTGTTGAGAATGCAAGCTGATTATTTCATATAGATCTGGTTCTCTTGTAGAGTTGTACTCTATTCAGTTGTTGCTGATAAAACCCAAGGATTCTATTCCGTAATAAAAATAAAATTGTACATACATCTTGTGTTTTTTGTGTTCATCGTGGTGATGACTTGTTGATGATATATTGCTGATATATGTTGCTGATATACGATCACATCTAACTGGTTATAAATGAAAACAATGGGTAATAAATAAATGTTGAATGCTAATTGATGCGTTTTTGTGCAAGAGGGAAGTTTTTGGAAAAAGAACCCCACACTCATTCACCCCCCCTCTAAGTGTGGTAGGTGTGTCCAACAGAGGTGGGAGAAAATTTTTTAGCTGTCTATGGTGTAAGGATCCTATCAAGGGAGAATATTACATATAAACAGGAGAGGAAAATTGTAAGGAAATAACCCGATGTAGCATAAAATATATATATATAATTCTGAAAGTGTTGACTGGTCTTACACCTGTTGATAGCTAG
This sequence comes from Picea sitchensis, assembly GCA_010110895.2. Lineage (NCBI taxonomy): Eukaryota > Viridiplantae > Streptophyta > Pinopsida > Pinales > Pinaceae > Picea > Picea sitchensis. Next base: position 74,919 of record SNQJ01S0031974.1, on the reverse strand, counting down.
TACAGAGGAAAAACAGTAAACAATTACAGAAAACCAAAATTCATTCACTATGGTAGTGGTCGTACTAAATTATAATGAAGCATTCATCAGTTATGAATATGAAAATAAATGAAATATGAGATACAAGAAAACAAACTCATAACACAGTCGTGACGAAATTGAGAATCTTCAGATTTTCTTTGTATTAACTCTCAAAATGTAAAAACTTTGTTACAATCGACACAAAAAGGTCCAACCCTTTTTCTTTCTTTATATGGTATATTTATACAGTTTTACAATAAGGCGGAATCTCAATCGTTACAAAAATTTCAGTTATGATAGGGAGGAGAGAAATTGCTACATTTCTTCTTCTCTGTCTTCACTTGGTACCAGAATTTTGTCCTCGCGCGTGTTTGGTTCAGGTGACACATCTTTCAACCAGCCGAGATATCAGCTTTGATGGTTCTGCTTGACAGTTGGCCTCAAAAGAGTAACAATCTCAGGCTAATTGCGGCAGCCTGTCTTCCATCTGTCTGTCTATGATGTCGATAGTGCATAATTGCGCACTTGGTTTAATCATACATCTGTCTATTTGCACTATGTCCGCCATAGTCACTTGGGAGATCTCGACCGAATCTCTTTCCTCTTTTTCTTTTAAATCAAGCGAGATTTTTTCCATATTCATTTGAATCAATGCCTCGGCATTACCTCCACTATCAATGCCTAGAAGATTGCCATCTATAGAACTAAAGGCCTCTTCTAAGGAATTCGTTACCCTTTTGGCTTGCAGCTTGCCTTCCTTGATGTTGTGCTCCCATTCTTTTAATAGAATGTTTCCTCTGGTCTGCTCCAAAATGGTGAACCTGGGAATACTTCCCAAATCCCTATTGTTTGTGGCTATCACAGCCTCTTGGAAGGCAACCTGTGCTACTCCAGCTTCCCTTTCTCTAGCAGATAAGTTCTTCGAAACCTGGATGACTAGAAAACAATTGTCTCGGATCACTTCTACCTTGGCGAGTAAATTTCGTTGGGCCGCAAAGACTCTGCTCCGAATCTCCATCTCCTGGGATTTGAACATCCCGATGTTTATCATTTTGCTCTCGGCGATCTCCACCCTAGCCTGTAGCTGTTCGATCAAATCTTTTTGATGGCTCGCTTGCATTTGACCATCCCGGACCACCAGTTGTGCTTGCTTGAGCTTAGTCTTGAGTAGCTCTATCTCATTTTTATCGGCCAACCTGGACTGCTCTATTCCTACGCTTTCCTGGTCTTTGGCAGTCTCTGTTGCTGTGGCTAGTCTGGCTTCAAGGGTCTTGATGAGGCAATTTTTTGTTTAAGCTGGTTTTTCAAAAGCCCGACTGAAAATTGATTCGTCGAGGCATATGATCCTAATGTCCCTGCTATTTCAGTTGCAAATTGTTCATTCTTCTTATCCTTCCCATCAGTTATGACTTTGTATTTCTTGGCTGTTGACTCTCCTTCCTAATAGAATTCTCTCTTTACCACTGCCTTTCTCTTCTTGTCGAAGAATAACTCATTCGGAGGGAGCTGTTCTACCCTTATAGGACTCAACGCTTCATTGAAGATCCACCCTGCGTCAATATTTCCCTGAGTTGACTGCAAGGGAGTAACTGATGTGATAGGTTCTCTGATATGCTTTGCTGATTTTCCCGGAGTAGTAACTGGACTCTGCTTCTTCGGCGGGTTGGGAGTCTTTATCTCTGTTTTCGGACTCTTAGTTTTCTCTCTCTCCTCCTGGTGTTTTTCTTGATCGGGAGTCACATCCTTAGAGCCTTCGGCATCTTTTTGTTTTGTCTCCACCGTACTCGGACTCTCACCCCGCAACACTGTGGAAAGGCAACTGCGTCAATATTCCTGGAACTTCAGAACATCGGCTCTTTCCTCGGGTGCCAAGGTTTGTCTCCAATCTAGAATCTCAGCATAGGACCTTGCACCTCAGAAAATGTCATCCGATGGCGAATTCTCGTGTTCAAATATCTTGAGCCCGCAACTGGCCAAATGATTGCTCACGACCCTTTGCGGATCATGCTTCTTGTATTCGATGAGGACCAAATTTAGGTCTTCCAGGGCTACTGCCTTAGCTTTGGCATGCCTGAAATCTAATAAAGAATAAGAATTTAAATGAACAGTAAAAGGTGGCCATACCTTCTTTGAGTATCCCTTAAGCTCCTTGCTTATACCACCGATTACTGTTTGTTTGGCAACCTCACGACAAGCCAGCTTGTCGGGAATGAACAATGGAAATGCATGTGAGGGAACAGAAGCCTCGAAAACTCTGAGGTATGAAAATTCGGCCTCTACATACCAGTCTGCTATATTTCTCAGATTTGTCACTATACTGTCCGAGATCCTGGGTGGCGGGTGACCGAAAATAGTGACATGCAGAGGCACCATCACCCAGTTGAATATTTCGTATATGAAATTTTCCGCTTTGTTTTCCCATAATTTTGAATGATAGACGTGTATGGGCTCATCTTCTGCTGGAGTCCAACTCCAGCCCATTAAGGGAAATGGTGTCAAAAAACAAATGGTGTCCATAATGTATGTAGACATGAAAAATGAAGATGCCTTTCCGCTCTCTTTCTGTGCCCGATACTCTGTGACCCGACTGGTCAAGCTATTGGACAACATTTTCGCCCAGTCGAAGGAACTGCCTTCGGCAACCCGAAACATTAGAGTCACCCATGGAAGAAAAAAATGTGAAGTGTCCTCTCTCCCGTATAACCGGCATGTCATCATAGCTACATACTTGTACTGCGGTTCTAAAGAAGCTATTGAATATATGTTGTGGCTATCAGCCCTGAACTTCGCGGCGTGCGAAACCCAATCTCTTATTAAACTAGGCATGGTTTTATCATACTGTACGCATTCCTTCTTCTTGAACTCGTACAAGAATTCGGTGCCATATGTATAGTCGGACGTTGTGGGTAGCTTATACATGTCTTGCAGATGTTCAGGCCTGAAAGTCCCGATGGTGACTTTATGCTCATTCATGATGGTTCTGGTCGGTATGTCCACATGGTCTAATTCCCATCGGACCATGTCATAATATGGAAGCAATCGTGGCCTGGCTGCTACTTTATGCATTCCGTATTGAATGACGATCTTATACTTGGTGGTTATGTCATCTTTTTCATTGTCGCTGGAGTCATCGGAATAATCCACCAATTCGGCCTGCAGAACATCTGAAACGAACGACCAATTTGGGACCGAGTCGATACTTCGAGGAGAAGTATCAGCAACGTTGTCCGAGCCTTGTCCCAAAACCTCAACACTGGCTTTGGATGTTTTTCGCGGAGCCATGGCTGGAGATTGTGTTTTAGCTCTTCTGCGATAGAAATACGTATACATACAGAAGTCAGCTCACCAAGAAAATGTGCTCTGCGTAATGTAGAAATGAATTTGCTATAATGCATAATCGTTCTATATATATTCGAAAACTGGTACTCTTTCAGATGAAATCTGTCAAATCATGCTCATAATTAAATTTAACCATAAAAACCCGGGCTTTATTCATTGATTCACCCTATTTCCTAATTAATGCCATAATTTTTGGCGGTTTGAAGTGTCAGTTGGCGTATGTAAAGAATAAGGCTACCTCGTAAATTGTGCAAGAATCAAAACACGGGATATGTATTGATTTAGCTTAATTAATCCAGTTTTACCAACGTTAATTAATCTTTCGCCACTCATTGTATCATGAATTTTTCTTTAACCTTTTGAACCTCTAACCCCTAAAATTGCGATGATTAATTTTGATTAATAAAAACGTAATTATGATTTGGAGCTTAATTCATTTCGTAATTATTTATATTCGTCGTATCGCGACTCGGGGCTTCGAAGGTAAGTTATCGGGAAGTTTGCATGCCGAGCTGCGAAACCGTGAGATCGCGATAATACGACTTAATTAAAAGGGAAGATAAACTTGGATTATGTGATTAATTAATTACGATCATACCCTTATCGTGATTTCGCGAGTTGGGGCTTAGACAACATAACTTTTAAAAAATAAAATGTCGAGTGGAGAATTGTCGACAGAACGTTACCATGGTTTAGCTTTTACTTTTAACCTTGACACGGGTTACTAAAAAAAAGACTTCGTGTTCTCGGCTATCGTGGCTACGACAATAAATTTTTGGGTTTGGTGAACGCCGAGGTGCGAAAACCCGATGACGTTTAATCATGGTTTAGGGAAAACTTTACTCTCGTTATTGCCCTGGGTGAAAAATTAAAACGATTTCATTGTTTCATAGCTCGGGACGTGTGAACTATGTGACTTATAGTATCCGACCTACGAGATCCCGAGGTAGGACAAAAGAGGAAATTTTTTTACGAAAGGTAGGACTCGTCTCGAGAGTACAATAATCATCGCTACTCGCATGATAAAACTTCAGAGATTTTGAAACCACAGAGGGAAAATAAGAAAACCATGTTTCGATTTCGAGCATTAAGAATGAAATTTGTTACGGGCTAGAAAAACAAAGGTGGCTCCAACATAGGCTCCAAATAGGGATCCCTCTTTCCTGTAAGGCGGGAAGAACAGTAGACCACATGCCAATATTGGGTAAATGGAGTCAATAGCTTCAATCAGGCGAAAAGGTTCCTGAGAACAGGGTATCGAAGGGGGAAAGAGACTTTGTTTTTTATCTTGAAAAGGTTTTTTCAAACTCAGATACTCTTTTTAAACTTAGTTGTAGTCCCTTTCACAACTTTCCCTTTCCCGCTACTAATTTCAGGTCTATTTTAAGACAATCAAAATAGTTCTAGGAGACCCAACAAATCTTGCGGCTATCAGCTTGCATCAAAAGAATAAGATTATATGTTTTTTAATTGGGAAGTCCCGTCTAAACTTGGGATGTAGATCAGGTTTTTAAAAATAATTGGTTACCGGAGTAGAGTGATATTCGTGTATAACAGCCTTACAGATATCTCAGATATTGCTTCACTCCCAGCGAGCCTGTTCAGTACCCCGGTGAAGTTATCTGACCCCTTTTACTGAATTTCCTTTCACCACTTCAGAATATATTCATGCATTTAAATGCTGAGACAAGGGAAATCATTTCTGAATTTCCTTTCATCGTCTCTTGGACTAGGTGGGGGCAATCATTTCTAAATTTCCTTTCACCACCTGTCTTATAATTTTCTTTTTAGAACGCGAAGATGGGGGCAATCAGTTTGTATCAGGGATGATATCTGTGTAATATTTTGCATTATAGGTCTGTCAACTTACTTTGATTACTCGGTACCAACCTTCCCTTGACCTTCACAACACCTTCGTTCTCAGGGAAAAAGGGAAAATAACTTTCTTAGGGCATTCTATTTGAGCAAGATGCAATCCTCCGATGCCGTTGAAAAACCTAGGAAAGTTAGGATCACTTTAAACGTTCCTTCGCTTAGCAGGGGATCGAGTAGTTGTGAAGACCTGCTTTCTTTCCACAATATGATTTGAAGCTCACAAGGTTGAAACGAAAAACTCTTATCCCTTCGTATATGAAACGGAAAGATGGTGAATTTTTTAAAAGGTAAACCCGAAGATAGAAAGGATGCCAGGTAGTGACTTACTGACTGAAAATACAGAGGTCAAAAATTCAAAACTGACTCTTGTAGATATTTTCGGGGATACTTTACTTTGACTGACTGCTTTTAAATTGGGTGAATCATTTAAATTGTCTTAATTTTTCAAAGATTATTAAACCAAGAAACAACTCTGTTATTTATCAGTTCAGTTGATGTTGCTATTTGAGTGCAGTTACCTCGGTTTTCTTTAATAGTCCTTTAGAACATGTCTTTTGAGAAATCTCATTTTTACCTTTTCATTTCAATTTCTTTGCGCAATACTGTTTCGGTTCCTTGTGCTTGGGGCTCAACTTTTACCATTTCGGACCCTTGTGTGCTTAACACTTTCGTTTTGTTGTTGGGTAATAAGGTCTCTTCCGGAGTAGGCTCATAAGCTTGACCTCTTTGGAGGATTTTCTTGGGTTGAGTAGTTGAGGTGGTCTTACTCTTAGATCTTAAGTTGTACTTGGGTTGGATCTCAGCCATTATCATTTCAGTTTCTTGTTGAGAGCCACAAAGGCCAGTATGATCACTTTATTTACCCTTAACCGATGGTTGTTGAGTGTTTAGAGATTTTTCATAGTCTTCTCTAGTCAGATAGGGTTGCGTGCAGTCATCACCGAAGTTCGTGACATCATTATCCAAATCTACGAAATCTTGGAGATCGCTCATTCCTATAAAATTTTCGCTCTTTAGAGGAGCTTGAATTTTTTGATCTTCGTTTTTTATTTGTCTTTGTTGGTTTGAGGGTTGGGGTTCCTCTTGAAATCCTTTTTGGGGAAAGAATCAGCTTTGTCCTTTTCGAGCTCCATTCTGGATATTTTATTAGACAGTTCTTTAATTACTCTGGTCATATCGTCTACACTATCATCTGCAGATCTATTAGACCCTGAAGGACCTACTTGTTCTCTAAAGCGTTTGGTTTCTCGGTTTCCAGTTTCTATTTTAGCTTTAAGCTTACCAGAATCCATCATATTAGACTCAATTTCTACAGCATCGTCCTGCATTCGGTTTAGAGTGGCTCCCCTTCTTTCTCGCAAAAGGAGTGCAAAATCCGGTTCGAAAGCTCCGGCGAAAGTTACTTTGGCCGCGGGTTGGGATGATTTAACCTCGGTTGGGATTTTGTTATATAGTTTGTTGAATATTTGAATAAATTCCATGACTGTTTCTGAATTAGTTTTTCTTAAAGACCCAAATTTGGTTAAATAATATAGATGGTCTTTTCTCTCACCCCATTGTCCGAGGAAAGCATCTTCCAAGGCGTCATAAGACAAGATAGATGTTGCAGGTAGGCTCTGAAACCAAGTTCGGACCTGGCCTTCGAAGGTTTGGACAAGAAGTCTCGAATATACGTCCTCATGTTCAATACCTAGGATATCTGCGGAATTGATCAAAGAAATTAATGTGTTCAGCCGCGGTCAGATCCCCTTCCCCAGTGAATTTTGGTAAATTTTTTATGTAATTTTCGGGAAGGTCGTGTAGAGGGACGGGCAATACTAAGGGGTCATATCTGGTTGCAACTTTCGCAAACACTCTGGGAGGGGGGGCATGCCCTTGGCCTCCAGCTCCTCCTAGAGGAGCTCCTCCCCCTCCTCCTCCGATAAACCCTCCACCACCTCCTATAAACCCTCCACCTCCACCTCCAGTGGCTGCCATTGTTATTTGTGGAAAGTTGTAAAGGGGGTTTCGAAAAATTAAAAGTGAATCTTTATTTTCTTCATGAGGAGGAAAATCCGGCGAGGAAAAATAAGGAACGCGAGGACTTAGTTCCTCAGATTTTCAAGAGACGAAGTCGGGAGAACCGAAGGGTGTGGAAACCGAATGTGTAACACACTCCTCAGAATTAGGTAAGGTTGGGAAATTTACCTGAAGGAAAGATGGTATGTCCAATGTCGACGAACTTTCAAGAGGGCCCTTTCCTTTGTGTACTAAGGAGACTGTTGGATGAATCTCACTCCTAACTTCGGAGCAATTTGACGTTAAATCTTTAGTATCAAAAAGAGGACTACGTGAAGTTGAGGGTTCAAAAGAACTCTTAGTTTTTAGTTGTGGTGTTTTAAGTTTGTAAACCTTAGCGGTTGGATTAAGAGAGCCTCTCGCCTTTAGAATCTTCTCGGGATCGGTAACGGGCGTAATTTGCTTACCATCCGGGTTTTGTCTGGTATTCCTTCGACCAGATGCCAGTTTATTATTTGTGGAGTCGCCAAGTGAAAGATTGGAAAGCCTTAAAAGGTGTGTACTCTTTGTTCACTATCAAAGGGTAACACTTTCAACGAAAAACAAATGTAGTTTTCCCAGGGAAAAATATTTCGTAACTTCGGTCCCCGGCAACGGCGCCAGAAAGATGTTGTTCCAGAGTTTGTACTTAAGGCTTAGAAGTACAATGTCTAGGAATCCGAAAGTGGGTAAAAGGTGGAGAAGAGAGAAACATCAACCTTCGGAAAAGGAAACTAGGGGACATTTCTACGTTGGCGTTGTCTAGCTTCCAACTGTTCCTGGATGGCTATATCCTATTTGATCGCTGCCCATGAACGTTCGAGTTCAACCTGGGTAGTAGCTGTTTTAAGAATAGTGTCAAAAAGGTTTAAGGCAATGTGCATTTGATTTGATAATCTGGGTTCTATATTGGGTTGTGTTGGTTCAGGGACAGTCATGGAGGAACAGTGAACTAAGAAAAACTTCAGAGAGAAATTAAGTGTTGTCTCAATTTGGTCATATAAAAGAGAATTTATGATTTCGGAAATAAAACGGGGTGCAAATCAAAGGCTCTTTCCCGTAACTGAGTTATATCTTAATAAAAGGTATGAGGTGGGAGAAAAACATTTAGTTGTCTATGGTGTAAGGCTCCTATCAAGGGAGAATATTACGTATAAATAGGAGAGGAAAACTGTAAGGAAATAACCCTATGTAGCATAAAATATATATATAGAATTCTGAAAGTGTTGACTGGTCTTACACCTGCTGATAGTTGGTACAGAGGAAAAACAGTAAACAATTACAGAAAACCAAAATTCATTCGCTATAGTAGTGGTCGTACTAAATTATAACGAAGCATTCATCAGTTATGAATATGAAAAGAAATGAAATATGAGATATAAGAAAACAAACTCATAACACAGTCCTGACGGAATTGAGAATCTTCGGATTTGCTTTGTATTAACTCTCAAAATGTAAAAACTCTGTTACAATCGACACAAAAAGGTCCAACCCTTTTTCTTTCTTTCTATGGTATATTTATACAGTTTTACAATAAGGCAAAATCTCAATCGTTACAAAAATTTCAGTTATGATAGGGAGGAGAGCAATCGCTACATTTCTTCTTCTCTGTCTTCACTTGGTACCAGAAGTTTGTCCTCGCGCGTGTTTGGTACAGGTGACATATCTTTCAACCAACTGAGATATCAGCCTTGATGGTTCTTCTTGACAGTTGGCCTCAAAAGAGTAACAATCTTGGGCTAATTGCGGTAGCATGTCTTCCATCTGTCTGTCTATGATGTTGACAGCGCATAATTGCGCGCTTGGTTTAATCATACATCTGTCTATTTGGACTATGTCCACCATAGTCACTTGGGAGATCTCGGTCGAATCTCTTTCCTCTTTTTCTTTTAAATCAAGCGAGATTTTTTCCATATTCATTTGAATCAATGCCTCGGCATTACCTCCACTGTCAACGCTTAGCAGATTGCCATCTATAGAACTAAAGGCCTCTTCTAAGGAATTTGTTACCCTTTTGTCTTGCAGCTTGCCTTCCGCGATGTTGTGCTCCCATTCTTTTAATAGAATGTTTCCTCTGGTCTGCTCTGAAATGATGAACCTGGGAATACTTCCCGAATCCCTATTGTTTGTGGCTATCACAGCCTCTTGGAAGGCAACCCGTGTTGCTCCAGCTTCCCTTTCTCTAGCAGATAAGTTCTCCAAAACCTGGTTGACTAGCAAACAGTTGTCTCGGATCGCTTCTACCTTGGCAAGTAAATTTCGTTGGGCCGCAGAGACTCTGCTCCGAATTTCCATTGCCTGGGATTTGAACATCCCGATGTTTATCTTTCTTCTCTTGACGATCTCCACCCTAGCCTGTAGTTGTTCGATCAAATATTTTTGTTGCTTCGCTTGCATCTGACCATCCTGGACCACCAGCTGTGCTTGCTCGAGCTTAGTCTTGAGTAGCTCTATCTCGTTTTTATCGGCCAAACTGGACTGTGCTATTCCTACGCTTGCTTGGTCTTTGGCAGTCTCTGTTGTTGTGGCTAGTCTGGCTTCAAGGGTCTTGATGAGGCGATTTTTTCATTTAAGCTGGTTTTTCAAAAGCCCAACTGAAAATTGATTCACCAAGGCATATGATCCTAATGTCTCTGCTATTTCAGTCGTGAATTGTTCATTCTTCTTATCCTTCCCATCAGTTATGACTTTGTATTTCTTGGCTGTTGACTCTCCTTCCTAATAGAATTCCCTCTTTACCACTGCCTTTCTCTTCTTATCGAAGAAGAACTCATTCAGAGGGAGCTCTTCTACCCTTATAGGCCTCAACTATTCATTGAAGATCCACCCTGCGTCAATATTTCCTTGAGTTGACTGCAAGGGAGTAACTGATGTGATAGGTTCTCCGATATGCTTGTTTTTCAAC
>SNQJ01S0031974.1:38745-64732 GCA_010110895.2 Picea sitchensis | reverse complement strand
GTATGTTATACTGAGATTCCTCAGTCTCTCTGGCAGTTTAAGACTCTTCGTCTTCTCTGAGATAGTCGAACTCTTGATCTTCATCGACCCTGATCGACGGTTCATGATCTTGATGAATCAACGGTCCTGATCTCATCGTGATCTCGCATATCATTGTTCCTTCGTTGGAGATTTTCGTCACTCCAAGTCGCGATAGGTGAGACTCTTAGATCAACGGTCCACATATTTTGATGTATTGATGGTCAGAATCATTTCGTAATCTCGCATCTCGCTGATCCTAAGATGGAGATTTTCGTCACTCCAAGTCGCGATAGGCGAAACTTCGAGATGGAGCTTTATGGTGCTCTGATCTTTCGCCATGCGTCCTCTTGATCCAACGGTCCTTGATTAACACTTGATCTGACGGCTCAGATCATTTCATGATTTTGCGAAATTGGCATTCTTGATGCAATGAGTTCTTTGCCTCTCGAATTCGCGATCCGCGAAACTCTGATACGGGCTGTGATCAACGGTCCTGATCAACACTTGATCTGACGACTCAGATCATTTCGTGATTTCGCATATCACGAAATCGACATTCTTGATGCAATGATTTCTTTGCCTCTTGAATTCACGATCCGGGAAACTCCGATACAGACTTGAATCAACGGTCCAGATGTGATCTTTATTCAGTGGCTGTGATTAAATCGCGAAATCGCGAAATCGCGAAATCGAAATTCCTGATGTCAAGTGACTTTGTCATTTCAAAGTCCCGATCCCCGATACTCCATGCAGAGAATCAATGGTCCAGATCACTTCTAAATTTAACGGCTGCGATTAAATCGCGGGATCGCATATCGTGATTTCGAGGTTCTTGTTGTCAAGTGAATTGGTCATTCCAAAGTCCCGATCCCCGATTCTCCAATGAAGCCTCCTGTCGAGCTTCTCCCGGTGGTGCTCGATCGCTGCCACGCATCCACATGAATGGACGATCCAGATCCTGTCGGGATTTCGCGACTGTTGCTGTCCCAATGCACACGACCTCGAGAAATCTGATTTCCTGATGGCTTATCTCCCTCGCAGCTTCTGCAGATATGACGGTTGTCGGCCTTTCGGGAAATTTGAATGGGATCCAACAGTCACCGGATCTCTGTCTTCCTTCTCCTCTGCAAACTCTTGTATCTTGAGCTTTGTTGCGCGCATTTTCCTCAATGTTGTTCCTCTTGATATTTCATGTCTGAATCCCCAAGGGATTTTATCCTTCTTATCCTGCCATCTCCACTGTTGTACTTGCCATCAATGACAAGCATATGCTACTTGTTAAACTTTTGCCAACACTGCTTTGCTGATTTTCCTGGAGTAGTAACCAGACTCTGCTTCTTCGGTGGGTTGAGAGTCTTTATCTCTGTTTTCAGACTCTTAGTTTTCTCTCCCTCGTCCTGGTGTTTTTCTTGATCGAAAGTCGCATCCTTAGAGCCTTTGGCATATTTTTTTTTCATCTCCGTCGTACTCGGACTCTCACCCCGCAACACTGCAGGAAGGAAACTGCGTCGATGTTCCTGGAAATTCATAACATCGACTCTTTCCTCGGGTGCCAAGGTTTGTATCCAAGCTAGAATCTCGGCATAGGACCTTGCACCTCAGAAAATGTCATCCGAGGGAGAATTCTCGTGTTCAAATCTCTTGAGCCTGCAACTGGCCAAATGATTGCTCACGACCCTTTGCGGATCATGATTCTTGTATTCAATGAGGACCAAATTTATGTCTTCCAGGGCTGCTACCTCAGCTTTGGCATGCTCGAAATCTAATAAAGAATAAGAATTTAAATGAACAGGAAAAGGTGGCCATACCTTCTTTGAGTATCCCTTAAGCTCCTTGCTTATACCACCAATTATTGTTTGTCTGGCAACCTCACGACAAGCCAACTTGTCGGGAATGAAGAATGGCAATGCATGCGGGGGAACAGAAGCCCCGAAAACTCTGAGGTATGAAAATTTGGCCTTTACATACCAGTCTTCTATACTTCTTAGATTTGTCACTATACTTTCCGAGATCCTGGGTGGTGGGTGACCGAAAATAGTGACATGCAGAGGCACCATCACCCAGTTGAAGATTTCGTATATGAAATTTTCTGCTTTGTTTTCCCATAATTTTGAATGATAGACGTGTATGGGCTCATCTTCTGCTGGATTTCAACTCCATCTCATTAATGGAAATGGTGTCAAAAAAAAAACGACGTCCATAATGTATGCATACATGAAAAATGAAGACGTCTTTCCGCTCTCTTTCTACGCCTGATACTCTGTGACCCGACTGGTCAAGCTATCAGACAACATTTTCGCCCAGTCGAAGGAACTGCCTTCGGTGACCCGAAACATTAGAGGCACCCATGGAAGAAAAAAATGTGAAGTGTCCTCTCTCCTGTATAACCGGCATGTCATCATAGCTACATACTTGTACTGCGGTTCTAAAGAAGCTATTGAATATATGTCGTGGCTATCAGCCCTAAACTTCGCGGCGTGCAAAACCCAATCTCTTATTAAACTGGACATGGTTTTATCATACTGTATGCATTCCTTCTGCTTGAACTCGTCCAAGAATTCGGCGCCATATGTATAGTCGGACATTGTGGGCAACTTATACATGTCTTGCAGATGTTCAGGCCTGAAAGTCCCGATGGTGACTTTCTGCTCATTCATGATGTTTCTAGTCGGTATGTCCACATGGTCTAATGCCCATCGGACCATGTCATAATATGGAAGCAATTGTGGCCTGGCTACTACTTTATGCATTCCGGATTGAATGACGATATTATACTTGGTGGTTATGTCATCTTTTTCATTGTCGTTGGAGTCATCGGAATAATCCACCAATTTGGCCTGCAGAACATCTGAAACGAACGACCAATTTGGGACCAAGTCGAAGTATCAGCAACGTTGTCCGAGCCTTGTCCTGAAACCTCAACACTAGCTTTGGATGTTTTTTGCAGAGCCATGGCTAGAGATTGTGTTTTAGCTCTTTTGCGATAGAAATACGTATACATACAGAAGTCAGCTCACCGAGAAAATGTGCTCTGCGTAATGTAGAAATGAATTTTCTATAATGCATAACCGTTCTATACATATTCGAAAACTGATACTCTTTCAGATGAAATCTGTCAAATCATGCTCAGAATTAAATTTAACCATAAAAACCCGGGCTTTATTCATCGATTCGCCCTATTTCCTAATTAATGCCATAAATTTTGGCGGTTTGAAGTGTCAGTTGGCGTATGTAAAGAATAAGGCTACCTCGTAGATCGTGCAAGCATTGAAACATGTGATATGTATTGATTTAGCTTAATTAATCCAGTTTTACCAACGTTAATTAATATTTCGCCACTCGTTGTATCGAGAATTTTTCTTTAACCTTTTGAACCTCTAACCCCCGAAATTGCGATGATTAATTTTTATCAATACAAATTTAATTATGATTTGGAGCTTAATTCAGTTCGTAATTATTTATATTTGTCGTATCGCAACTCGGGGCTTCGAAGGTAAGTTACTGTGAAGTTTGCATGTCGAGCTGCCAAATCGCGAGATCGCGATAATACGACTTAATTAAAAGGGAAGATAAACTCAGATTATGTGATTAATTAATTACGATCATACCCTTATCGTGATTTCGCGAGTCGGGGCTTAGACAACATAACTTTTAAAAAATAAAATGTCGAGTGGCGAATTGCCGACAGAACATTACCATGGTTTAGCTTTTACTTTTAACCTTGACACGGGTTACTAAAAAAAGACTTCATGTTCTCGGCTATCGGGGCTATGACAATAAATTTTTGGGTTTGGTGACGGCCGAGGTGCGAAAACCCGATGACGTTTAATCATGGTTTAGGGAAAACTTTACTCTCATTATTGCCCTGGGTGAAAAATTAAAACGATTTCGACGTTTCGTAGCTCGGGACGTGTGAACTACGTGACTTATAGTATCCGACCTATGAGATCCCAAGGTAGGACAAAAGAGGAAACATTTTTACGAAAGGTAGGACTCGTCTCGAGAGTACAATAATCATCGCTACTCGCGTGATAAAACTTCAGAGATTTTGAAACCACAGAGGGAAAATACGAAAACCATGTTTCGATTTCAAGCATTAAGAATGAAATTTGTTACGGGCTGGAAAAACAAAGGCGGCTCCAACAACTGTCACTATCACTGTCACTATCACTATCACTGCCACTGTCACTATCACTACCACTATCATTGTCACTGTTATACCATCGTGAACCTGTCACTGTCAATTTGTCACTGATCAACCTATCACTATCCTTGATACTCAACATCAATGAAACTAGATCCACTCACATAGATCATATGCCAAGATCATATCTCAACCAGATGCCCAATATCACCAAAACATGCCTTTATTCATGTGCAAAATATGTACCAAGCATGTACCAAGATCACCAAGAAGTGCCTCATCATATATCATACCATCATCAAGATATGTGTCTCAACCATGTACCAAAACATCAATGATATGCATCAACCATGTACCAAGACCTGTACCATAAAATGCATCAACCATGTAACATAACATGAATCAACCATGTACCATAACATGCTTCAATATATGCCTCATACATATACCGATGTATATATCAAACCATGTGTCCAATATCCAAGATGCTCCTCAAATCAAAAGATATGCCATAAATGCTATACCATGAGATGTGCCTCAACCAAGTACCAAAACATCAATGATATGCAACCAACCAAATACCTCACGCATGTGCCAAATCCATGTTCCAAAATGTGTGCCTCAACCATGTACCATGCATCAAACAAATACCAAAAGATATTTATAAGCAATGTACCATAAGAACACCAATATGTGTCTCAACATGCATCAACATCAATAAGAAATGTACCACATGAATGTGCCAAATATCTGCCTCAAATCATGCACAAAAGATGTTCCTTAATCATGTGCCAATGCCCTGACAATATACCAAAGACATGCCACAAGCATGTGATGCAAGAGCATCGTTGGCAATCGCGTGGAGAAAGACTTATCAACGTCAAGGAATCTTTACAGGAGCTCAACGCTGGCAGATACATCAGACATTTTGAAGCCTCCTTAACTCAGCGCCGGAATTAAGTTTGGAGGCACGCTTGAAACCAGGTCGGGAAAATATGGGGGCACGCTTGGATGATTATGAGCGAAAAGGGAGACTCCACTACGGCTCTGGAATGTGATTGGTCTAGATAGTCGTTAGGTTAAGTTTTGATGTAGACAAGTAGTCAGGGGGAACCCTAAGAACCCTCCGAGATAAATAGAGGCTTTGTATGCCCAAATGAGGATGGATGGGAGTAGATAGAAGTTAGTTGCAAGTTAGTAGAAAATTGTGTTTTTTAGTTTTTCATTTTCATTCACAGTTGTAACCTTTTTTTCATTTTGAAATAGAACAGAGGAAAATTGATCCAATGCATAGTGTGAACATTGTTTGCAATTCTCTGTATTGTGTTTTCATGAATGAATGAATATTGTTGTGAGAATATGGAATTATGAATGTTAGGATAAGTTTCAATTGTTTCTTTTCTGTTGAGGTAGTGCAAGGTGTGCACACAGAACGAAAGGATTACGTTGACGGAATCTGTTTCGGTTCTGAAACTCAAAAGAGATAAAACGAAACTTTCCCTTTGCAAGGAGTGCAAAGAGACTGGTACAAGGAGTGCATAGTCATCCGCAAGAACCCAAAACCTTGCATAAGATCTGGTGCAAGGAGTGCACAGATCCAAGATTCGACTAAGTGTCGAAGAAACTTTACAGAAGTCGAAGAACGGAGAAGGAGAATGCCAGGAGGACGAGAGGAGTTTCCTCTTCGAGAAATCTCGAGAATCTGAGTTATTGAATCCCTGAAGCGTAAGGTGTGTGCGGGAAGTCGAAGTATTCACAAGATCAAGCTCAAGATGAATAACACTTTCCATAAGTGTTAAAGAGATCCAAGAATCGGACTCATCGAAGGAGTAAAGGTTAGAAACCTTAGAACACCCAGAAGATCTTCTAACTAAGAAGATAGCGTAAGCGCAAGGGGGAAAAGATCTTAGTCGTTTTCTTTGAACGAGAGAGAATCAGAGTCATCCATTAGGAGGGACACGTGGCGGATGATCAAATTTTTGCTGACTCACACTGTGGAGAATTCAAAGGGCAGGACACTAAGAAGTCGCGAAGCCCAAATCCGCGACTCGATCTAAGTCATCGGATCCAAGAGAGATTGGGATGGTTGATTGTCTAGGGTGAAATATCAACATTTCGAAGATCGAGGGATCAAAGGTGATAAGTCCTTCAACTTCACGAAACGCAAAGTCCCAAAATCATCATAACCACCAGATCTGAGGAGGGATCTGGAACGTTGACCCAGAGTCATCGCAATTTCGGCTATTGGGAGAACGGAGGCAAGGAAACTCCGAAGTCGCGAAACGCAAAATGTCAATTTGATTGCAGTCGTCGAACAAGGGAAGATCTGGACCATAGATCTCAGGTCATCACGATTTCGTCTATCAGGTGAACGGAGGTAGCAACACTCCTAGGTTCGCGAAATGAAAAATCGCGACGCATCATTCGCTCGAGCGCGTAGTCACTGCTAGTGGTCACAAGGGAGAAAGGGCTTAATAGAGAGGAGCTAGCACCTATTTAACATTGAGGTTCAAACAACGCTTGGGAGAGAAGTCGCGGGTCTCAGACAACCTGCGCATTTAGAGAAAGGACCTGTGTAAGTGGGTTTGGGGTCTAGCAGAGACTCGGAGAGTCAGTCAGACTCAGTATCTTGATCGATCCTAGAACGGGAGGTCATGCAGCCCTTAGGAGAGAAGTGGGGTCTGCATCAAGTGGTATCAGAGCATATTTTCGTTTGTAGATTTCAGGAAAAGGAGAAAATGAACTCGAAGTTGTACTTTGTGTAGCAGACAATCAACACAATTCCACCAAGGAGTCGAGTGGAACCACATTTGTCCAATCAAGCTGTAGAAATGGAGATGTGAGAAATTCATGCAAGATTAGAGGCGATGGAAGCAGTATAGAGACGAGTGCCTGATGCTGGAGACGTTAGTGATGCAGAGAGAAAAGAAGTTATGGGTGAAAATGTCGTCGGAGAAACTGCAAGAGAGGATGTTGTTGAAGAATGCTTGCTAAGAGAAGTTGCCAGATTGGGAGGCAGAGCCAAGATGGAAGTCCCAATGTATGAAGTAAATTTCGATGTTGAAGAGCTATTGGATTGGATAAGATCCATGGACAAATATTTCAAATACGAGGATGTCGATGAAGAAAGAAGGGTGAGACATGATTTCACCAGACTAAAAGGACACACAACATTGTGGTGGGATGAACTGCAGGCTGAAAGGAGAAGAAAAGGAAAAAAAAAGATAAAGAGTTGGGACATAATGGTAGCCAATATGAAGGCTAAGTTCATGCCCAAGGATTATCAAATCAATCTATTCAATAAAATGTAGAACCTGAGACAGAAAGGGATGACAGTTAAGGAGTACACAGAGGAGTTCTATAGGATGAACATCAGAACTAGACAAAGAGAGAGGGATGAAGAAAAAGTAGCCAAATATATAAATGGCCTGAGATATGAAATCCAGGATGAGCTCAACATGATGTTAGTAAGGACAGTGGAGGATGTTTATTAGTTTGCGTTGAAGGTAGAGGAAAAGTTGGTCAGAAAAAAAAAAACAGTGAAGGAGAGGTAAAATCTCGATCCCAAGAAAAAACAAGGGATTTACCCATGACAGAGCACATAAGTCTAAGGGCGAGATTGAAAAACCACATAGTCACTCAGAAAGAGGATAAAATTCCCGAGGAAGACAGGGTGGTGGAAGAAATTCTTCCAGAGGAAGAGGAAGAGGAGGAGGAGGAGACGTAAGATGTTATGCTTGTAGAAATACAGGACACATGTCTTGGGAATTTCCTGAGAAAAAGAAAGAAGGAGGAGTTGAAGCTCACATTTCAGAAGCACAGAGAAGAGATGTTGAAGTAGAAGGAGCAGAGGACAGAAGATCCCTGATGTTGAGGAAGGTTCTCTTAAAACCAGAGACATAAATTGAAATGCCGGTGTAGAGGAACTGTCTCTTCAGAACAACTTGCAAGACTAAAGACAGAGTATGCAAGGCGATAATTGACAGTGGAAGCAATGATAACTTAGTATCCACAGAGATGGTAGAGAAATTGGAGCTGGAGACAACTGCACATCCGAAGCCATACAAAGTCTCATGGTTGCAGAAAGGACACCAGGTAATGGTTACTAAACAATGCTTGGTTGAATTTAAGATAGGAGGATATAGAGATAAAATTCTCTATGATGTAATTCCCATGGATGTATGTCATATTATGTTGGGAAGACCATGGTAGTTTGACAGGAATTCCATTCACGATGGGAGGAAAAATACATAGACATTAGAGAAGAGTGGTAGGACACACATGTTGTTGCCAATAGAGGAGAAGGGAGTGAAAGAGGAGGCCAACACAAGCATGCTTCTCATGAGTGGGAAGGAACTACTGAAATAGGTCAAGGAAGAACAGGAGATGTAGTTCGTTGTGGTGAGGAAACCCAGAGTTATCCTTACAAGTACTTCGATGGAGGATTTGCCTGAAGAAGTTCAATAATTATTGGATAATTTTGCTAACATAGTGGTGGATGAGCTGCCTAACTCATTTCCACCCATCAGGAGTATCAATCACCATATTGACTTGATACCAGGAGCAAGTCTGCTAAACAAAGCAGCATACAGATTGACACCTCGAGAGAACGAGGAAGTGAAGAACCAAGTCCAGGAATTGTTAGACAAGGGTTTGGTCAGAGAGAGCTTGAGTCCATGTGCAATACCAATCGTGTTGAGTCCAAAGAAGGATGGGGGATGGAGAATGTGTACAGACTCAAGAGCCATTAACAAGATCACCATCAGGTATATATTTCCTTTGCAAAGAATGGATTATTTAATGGACTGTTTACGTGGAGCAAATTTCTTTTCTAAAATAGATTTGAAAAGTGGATATCACCAGATCAGAATGAGATAAGGCGATGAGTGGAAAACAACCTTTAATACAAATGAAGGTTTGTATGCGTGGCTTGTTATGCCATTTGGCTTAACAAATGCCCCGAGTACTTTTATGAGGATGATGAATGAAATATTGAAAGATTTCATTGGCAAATCTGTGGTTGTGTATCTGGATGATATACTGATCTTTAGTGGGACTAAAGAAGAGCATTTGAGGCACCTGTCACTGGTGATGAGGAAGCTATAGTAGGAGAAGTTGTTGATAAATATGAAGAAGTCCTCTTTTATAAAGACATAGCTCATTTATTTGGGTTTTGTGATCTCTTCAAATGAACTGAAGATGGATCCAGAGAAGGTGAAAGCGATCAAAGAATGGTCATCACCAAGGAGTATGTTCAAGGTAAGGAGCTTCCATGGATTAGCAAGCTTCTATATGAAGTTCATCAGAGACTTCAGTGGAATTTGTGCACCAATGATGGACATGGTGAAGAAGAAGCATAAGTCTTTTAAATGGACAGAGGAAGCCGAAAGGAGCTTCAATATACTGAAGGAGAAAATAACAGAACGACCAATTCTGGTCTTGCTGAGTTTTGAAAATACATTTCAGGTGAGATGTGAGGCAAGTGGAGTTGCAATTGGAGCAATCTTGAGCCAGGACAATAGACCTACTGTGTATTTCAGTGAGAAGTTGAATGAGACCAAGAGAAAATACTCCACGTATGACAAGGGGTTTTATGCCATAATTCAAGCCTTAAAGAAATGGAGACATTATCTTGTCCCACAGGAATTTGTCTTGTATAGCGATAATCAGGATTTACAATTCATAACCAAGCAGGAAAAATTGAATCACAGGCATGAAAAATGGGCTGAGTTTATGCAGAATTTTACTTTTGTCATAAAACATATTGTTGGGAATGTTAACAAAGTTGTTGATGCATTGAGAAGGAGATGTTTGATTCTGCGGGAATTTCGGGTGAAGATATTGTGGTTTGAACACCTTAAGGACATGTATTGTGATGATACAGATTTCAAGGAAGCATATGAAACATGTGTGAATCTTGTGCTAAGAGACAAAAGCCATTGGATGGAGTACATGATTCAAGAGGGATTGTTGTTCAAGGGGAATTAGTTGTGCATACCAAAATGCTCAATGAGGGATAACCTTTTGAAGGAAAAGCATAGTGGAGAATTTGATGGCCATTTCGGTCATGATAAAATGTTTGCCCAGTTGAGAAGTTCATACTATTGGTGAGGTATGAGAACATAAGTGATAAATTTCGTGAACAGATGTAGAATCTACCAACATGCAAAAGGGAAAAGACAAAACATTGGATTGTATCAACCATTGCCAATACCAGAGAGGCCTTGGGATGCAATAAGCATGTATTTTGTGTTAGGACTGCCAAGAATGCAAAGAGGATTTGATTCCATATTTTTGGTGGTGGATAGATTTTCAAAAATGGCACATTTTATCCCATGCCAGAAGACGAGTGATGCAATGCATGTTAAAATTTGTTTTTCAAGGAAGTTGTAAGACTTCACGGCCTACCCAGAAGCATTGTCTCAGATAGAGACACAAAATTTGTTGGTCACTTTTGGAGAACACTATGGAAGAAGTTGGGGACAGATTTGTCCTTCAGCTCAGCTTAACACCCTCATACGAATGGATAGACTAAGGTGGTAAACAAATGTTTGGGAAACTTATTGAGGAGTTTGATTACTGAACACCATAATCAGTGGGATCAGATTCTGCCACAAGAAGAATTTGCATACAATGACTCACCAAATAGGAGCACTGGAAAGAGTCCATTCCAAATATTGTATGGAATGCAACCCATAGGAGTGTCTGAGTTGAGAGACTTGGAATAGACTGGGATCAGAAGCGTTGGAGAAGAATATTTTGTTGCAGAAATGAAAAGGCTCCATAGCCAGATCAAAGGACAGTTGCAGAGTTCTAGCCAAGAGTGTAAACGCAGAGCTAATCAACATCGCAGATAACTTCAATTTGAAGTAGGAGATCAGGTTCTGACACATCTCAGGAAAGAGGGGTTCCCTAGGGGAACATATAATAAGTTAAAGATGAAGAAGATAGGACCCTGTAAGATCTTGAGGAAGTTTGATGCAAACGCCTATGAGATTGACCTGCCAGATGATGTGGGAATGTCACCCATATTCAATGTTGCAGATCTGTATTCTTACAAGAAATATGACACGTGGGGATCAGAAGATCAATAGAAGATCTAGTGGGAGAAACAAATGCCTATAGCAGAGAAGCCACAAATGGAGAAGATTGTAGATCAAAGGATTGGTAAAAAGACCAAGAGGAAAACCTATTTTGAATATCTGGTCAAGTGGAAGGGACACCCAATAGAAGATGCTAGTTGGGAAAATGAATTTTTTATACAGAAGCATGGAAGGTCAGTACAAGAGCTCATGGACAGGAGTCCATGAATTTTTGTCAAGGGGAGTATGATGCAGGAGCATCGTTGGAAATCATGTGGAGCAAGACTTATCAATGTCAATGAATATGTATGGGAGCTCAATGCTGGCAGATACAACAGACATTTTGAAGCCACCTTAACTTAGTGCTAGAATTAATTTTGGAGGCACACTTGAAACCAAGCCAGGAAAATCTGGAGGCACACTTGGATGATTACGAGCGAAATGGGAGACTCCACTACGACTCTGGAATGCAATTGGTCTAGATAGTCATTAGGTTAAGTTTTGATGTAGACAAGTAGTCAGGGGGGACCTTAAGAACCCTATGAGATAAATAGAGGCTTTGTATGCCCAAATGAGGCTTCCTGGGAGTAGATAGAAGTTAGTTGCAAGTTAGTAGGAAATTGAGTTTTTTAGTTTTTCGTTTTCATTCACAGTTGTAACCTTTTTTTCATTTTGAAATAGAATAGAGGAAAATTGATCCCATGCATATTGTGAACATCATTTGCAATTCTTTGTATTGTGTTTTCATGAATGAATGAATCTTGTTGTGAGCAGATGGAACTGTGAATTTTAGGATAAGTTTCAATTGTTTCTCTTATGTTGAGGTAGTGCAAGGTGTGCACACAGAACACAACGATTGCCTTGACAGAATCTATTTCGGTTCTGAAACTCAGAAGAGATAACACAAAACTTTCCCTTTGCAAGGAGTGAAAATAGACTGGTGCAAGGAGTGCACAGTCATCCGCAAGAACCCAAAACCTTGCATAAGATCTGTTGCAAGGAGTGCACAGATCCGAGATTCAACTAAGTGTCAAAGAAACTTTACAGAAGTCGAAGAATGAAGAAGGAGAATGCTAGGAGGGCGAGAGGAGTTTTCTCTTCGTGAAATCCCGAGAATCTGAGTTATCGAATCCTTGAAGTGTAAGGTATGCACGGGAAGTTGAAGTCTTCACAAGACTAAGCTTAGGAGTAATAACACTTTCCATAAGTGTTAAAGAGATCCAAGAATCGGACTCATCGAAGGAGTAAAGGTTCGAAACCTTCGAACACCCAGAAGATATTCTAACTCTGAAGATAGCGTAAGCACAAGGGGTAAATATATCAGTCGTTCACTTTGAACGCGATATAATCAGAGTCATCCATCAGGAGGGACGTGTGGAAAACGATCAACGTTTTGTTGACTCACAGTATGGAGAAGTCAAAGGGAAGGACACTAATAAGTCGTGAAGCCCGAATCCGCGACTTGATCTGAGTCATCAGATCCAGGAGAGATTTGGATCGTCGATTGTCCAGGGCGAAATATCAAAATTTTGGGGATCAAGGGATCAAAGGTGATAAGTCCTTCGACTTAGTGAAATGTGAATTCCCAAAATCATCATGACCGTCATATCTGAGGAGGGATCTGGACCGTTGACCCAAAGTCATCTCGATTTCGTCTATCGAGAGAATGGAGGCAAGGAAACTCCGAAGTCATGAAATGAAAAATGTCGATTTGATTGCATTCGTCGATCAAGGGAAGATCTGGACCCTAGATCTCAGGTCATCGTGGTTTCAGATATCGGGTGAACAGAGGTAGCAACACTCCCAGGGACGCAAAATGTGAAATCGCGACATGCCTTTTGCTCAAGCGTGTGGTCACCACCAGTGGTCACAAGAGAGAAAGGGCTTAGCAGAGAGGAGCTAGTGCATGTTTGACGTTGAGGTTTGAACAATGCTTGGGAGAGAAGCCGCAGGTCTCAGGCGACCTGCACATTTAGAGAAAGGACCTATGTAAGTGGGTTTGAGTTCTAGAAGAGACCCGGAGAGTCAATCAGACTCAGTATCTTGATTGATCCTAGACTAGGAGGTCGTGCAACCCATAGGAGAGAAGGGGGGTCTACATCATCATGTGTCATAACATCACCAATGTATAACCCTTAAAATATGCATATACACATACCTGTAACTCTGTATCAGAAATAGTGCATCATCATACATTACTCAAACTTTCATCCATCTAGAACAAGCATCCTTTTCAAATTTTCCCGAGCCTCGTTGGTCAGAGACTAGTCATCTAGCGGGGCCTCGTGCGATTAGGGTCGTACAACCCATAGGGATTCCTCGCGAGACACTAGTAGCTTGAATCACAGGGGTCAACTAAATTAGGGTTTTCTCAAAAATACCCTCGCATACCTGCAATACCGAATCTTTCTCCTTCACACTTCCTTCACTGCCTCAAACTCTCTACCTCAAATTTGCCAAATATATTAAGTGTGCTCACATCGAAGCTATTCAATAAACTTGTGTGGTTGTGTCAATGAGAGGCTTCTTGAGGTGTATTTATACTTTTCCAAGTGACTTATTTCCTTAACTTTAGGAACGACTTGTACTTTATTTTTATAACCATTTTACCCTTTAATTAATGACTTGTAACTTCTTTTTGCAACCGTTTAGGGGATTCTTAACCATTCTTCGAGGAATCCAACTTTATGAGGGCATAACTCCTCAATAGTTAGGAACCACGTGGTGTACCACCTACCGTTGGAAATGAAATGTTGAGGAATATCCAACTATGAGTGTGTTACATGCATGCACCATGTCCTTCATCCTATTTTACCTCAAATAACTTTGGGCTTCATGACCACATCTTTGGGATTCTCAATCACTTAACCACTTAGCCATATTTCCAGGGATTCTTGTAGACTTGTATATGCTTCTTCTAGGATTGAATAGGTTTGACATCAATGATAACCAACTATCCAACATTCTATTGATATGTATATATACATTGTTATCGCACAGTTTGTAGTTAGGATAAAAGGCTATAAGATAGAAAGCCAAACTAGCATAACAGGAACCAATCCCACCCAATGTCACCACAATGGGATGGTTCTTTCTCTTTAAGGAGGTTAGGCCTAGGGGAGATGTCCCCAGTGACCTGGGGTTTTGAAGAGGCAAGAGGCTAATAAGACATAGATAAGATTTTCCCCCCTTCACAAGTCACCACCCAAACAGATAGTCCGGCCAAAGGCCAATTTAAGAAGAAAAACCCCCAAAGAAGTATACATGCCTGGAACAAAGAAACAACAAACTGATATGTGCAATTTATTCAATGAGTTAGTACTTCATAAGACTATCTGATAAATATATAAGCTATATGGCAATAAATATTGACGAAGTCAATGTTTATAAATATAGCTATGAAAGTAATGTCATTTCACCAATAAATATTAGCACAATATGGCATTCAATGTAACCAATCAACACATCATCTAATAAATGCCTTAGATCACCATTCAATTTCTCAAAGACAAAATGTTGTTGCACCAATGATATAATAGCTAAGGATGACGTCAACACTTAGGGTTAGTAGGTTAGTCTAGGCTAGGGTCAGTAAAATTAGGGTTTTAATTCAAGGTTTTGAGAGTCTTGTGATCAAATTCACTTCAACGTTGGAGGACTTTAGATCATTGCTTTTAGGGTAAAATGGAGTCAATTTAGTGGAGGACGCAAGGGTTGAAGGAGGACGGCTAAGGACTAGAGGGAAGAGTTCTGAAGTGCTTCTATGGCAGGGCCTCAGAAACAAAAACCTAGGGGAGAGAGGCTCACTCCAGTGTTTCTATGGAAAGGCCAGTGCTCTCTCCTCCTTCCTTATATGGAAAACGACTAGCTCAATTAAGCACAAAATCAAAATAAGAAATTCTAATTAGGGAGATTGTGGCTACAGCAAGGCTCTTTCATCAAACCCTAAAATAAAAACAACCCTAAGTGTAGATAACCTAGGCCTGGGACATCTTCTTCCTCTTGAGTTCTAGATGGTACAACTAGCAAAAGGGAGGAAGAAGAAGGAGTGTAGTTGTGGCTAGGCTCTCTTTTTTTTCCTCAATGGCTAAAAATTTCTCTTAATGGAGACATGAGACAAGGACCTACTTGTGTGCTTGTCACCTAGGGTCTTATTCAGAAAATTATAAACATATGCAAGAAAATAAGACTACAACCATTCATTTAAGAAGTTTTGCAGAAAAAAAAAACTTACATATCACCATGAAATAGCATCCAAACCCTAGTTGTAACACCTTCCACCAAGAGAAAATCCAAGAGATGCCAAAAATATCTTCCTTCAACAAGTGTGCCTCACCAAATCAGCCAAATACCCAAGACAGGGTGCAAATTTCAGACCTCCTTCTGGAGTGAATGAGTAGTGATGAAAAAATGAGAGTGAAAATCTCTCATTTATACAAAACCTTGACCTAATTTTACATTTTAGGTCAGGTAAAAGGTCGACAAGGCCAAAATATCAAATCATATTGTTTTTACATTAAATTTTCAAATTAAATCCTAAATCAAGTTGGAAAGAGAGTAAAAGCCCCTCCAAGGGAGACGTTAGCCCCTTTTTGGGTAGATGGGGTGTCCTGGAGAAAAACGTTAGCCCTCCCTGGGCTTCTCCAACCTACCACACGTGCCACTACTGCCTATTCTGACTGACCCAAATGTCCATGATGTTGGATGACATCATGGTCAAGGTGGTGACGTCCTAGGCCTCCAAAGGCCAACGTTCCACTAATAAAGGGTCATCCCCCCTAGGTCAAGCTCTGTCGGGGTGCCTATGGTGGGACATCCTCTTCTCTTCTACTGTAATTCTTTGGATCCATCTCCATCATGCATCTCCCCCTGATGGGGTCTTAGCATCCATCTGATGTTCTCTTCAGCCCCATGGAGGTCCGAACTGATCATCTCCCCATGTGTATCGGTCCAATATGGTACTTGTCTGTCGGGCATGGTCCTGCACATAAAAATCTACGCCCTCCATGGACTCATCAGCTACAGGGATCATAGGAATGACAATCACATTTCATCATCAATATTAATAAACATATGCATAAAACTCCTAATAGATCAATCAATATCTCAAAGACATTACACAAACCTACTATACAAGTCTCGAAAAAGGGAAAGGCATCCTATTGGGTTAGTCTCCACTGAATAAAGAAATTTCCCAGAAGAGACCTATTCCAAGCCATGTAAGTGGATGAAGTGGTCAAGGGATGTCCAAGTAGGTGGGTGCAGGCCAAGGATGCAATGTGTTACCTATGGGTACCTTTTTTAGAAAGCGAGTTGTACCTATCATGGATACAATTCTTTCCAAGCCCATTTATGCCTTTTATTCTTTTTGTTATTTCATTTTGTTATTGCTTTTTTATTTCCTTTTTTTATCAAGAGATAATCAGGGGCATTGTCCTGGCGTGGTGACTAGTGGTGACAGCATTACCCAAAAGTACTTTCACGGAAATGAGAAGGCTAGCTTGTGATGAGACCCCCTTTCCCTTGGTCATGCAACCAAAGATCACTGCCTTGGCATGGTAACCAGCTGATGGAAATTTCATATTGCTAAGTACCCATGGACCTAGTAGGTTGGCTCATGATGAGACCCCCTATCCTCTGGTTAGGTCTTGTCTTATTATTTTTAGGGTCCCTCGTGTTTCTTGTTGAGAGGCCTTTTATTGCTTTCTCAGGGATCCCTGGATGAAGCATATCGAGGTTTTATTCTTAGGCTTTTATCTTTTACTAGCTTGCTTTTACCTCCTGGGAATTTAGCCCCTTCTTCCCACTAGATAAGGTGCAATCCTAAAAGAGGTCAACCCAGTGCCCGAACAAGTGGAGTGGGATAGGTGAGCAAGAAACAATATGGAAACGTGAAGTTGTGAAGGGAGCAGATGATGGCTTCTCAGAGACAAACTCAGTGGCTAACCAAAACCAACAGACACAGGCTTACTAAGACACCCTGTCAATCCCCTAAACATGGTCAAGTGGGAAAGTGTAATATCCAAGCAGTTGTTAGAAATAAAAGGAATCAGATGCATACATTCAATGGTTTTGATGATCAAAGTGACACATACCATGATACCTGAACTAATTACCTCATGAAGAAAGAACACTCTCTGACACAAGACCAAGACGATGGTGGTGGAAGTTGTTGCTACTAAGAGGATATGGATGCTGGAAGAGAGAAAAGGTGGGCCCTTCAGGGCCATGCCGAATTCAATCCTGGTCTCGGTACTCCATGTCTAGGACTTGTGGGCCTCGAGACATGATCTCTTAGTTATCCCAGAAAGTGGGGGATAACATTTGGCTCCAACTCGAGGACATGTGCTCACCGTAGAGCGCATGAGAACCTCAGCATCTCTGGCATAACCTGTTGACCTACTCAATCTCAATAGAAGTATCAGTAACAAAAACGGGGTGGTAATTCCACCCCAACATACATATATAAAAATAAAAACTGAAATAATACAATCAATAAGGTGAATATGAAATCAAACTAACATGCAATGCAAATGGTATAATACATGAATGAAAACAATGCCTACTTACTTGTACTTACCTGTGAAGCAAGGTTGTTGGTGGGTGGTAACGCTTGATGTGTAAAGAATTTACCAGCAGCTTCAGGGCCTCTCCCTCCATGGTGCCCAGGTTGAAAGAGTTTGTACCTGCATGACTTATGATTTTATAAGAACCTGTCCATAAACTGCCAAACTTCTTATGCATACTAGGTTCTCCTTTATTTTATCCCATAAAAGTACGAGATCTCCTTCAGTGAAGTTTCTTCCTTTAGCTTTATGATCAAAACTATTTTTTATCTTCTCCTGGTTTCTTTCCATTTGACCAAGGGATTTTTTTTGAGTCTCATCTAACTCTATTAGTTGGTTGATTCACCCTTGGATCGCTTCATCATCTGTAGCATACTGTTGGACGAAACGGAGGATGGGGATCTGGAGGTTCATAGGGAGTTTTTCCTCTATTCCATATACCAACTCAAAAGGGGTCCTTCCTGTGGAGGTCTTCGTTGTTATTCAATCTGCCCATACTGCATATTTGATTTTTCTATCCTAGGACTTCTTATTTTCCCCCACGACCTTTTTCAAAATATTCATAAGGTTTTTATTGCTCAATTCTGCCAATTTGTTCCCTTGTGGATAGTAATTGGAGGAATGGGATAGGACAATTCCATATTTGAAGCAAAATTCTACCAGGGCATGTGAGCTAAAATCTTTGGCATTGTCTATAGTGAGCTTGGAAAGGATATCGAACCTAGTTATGATTCGTTCTTCCAAAAATTTAATGACTACTTCTTCGATGGATTTCTTTGTGGGAATGGATTCAAACCATTTGGTGAAATTATCTGTGGTTGTTAATATCCACCGGTAGCCATTACTCGAGTTATCCTTAAACTCACCAACGAAATCCAAACCCCACTGCTGAAAAGGAGCCTCTATTACTACGGGTTTTAGGGGTTGTGCTGAGAGTTTCGGTTTACCCAAGAAGTATTGACAAGGCTGACATGATCGGATGTGTTGGTGAGTGTCAGAGAAAAGTGTCGGCCAATAATATCTATCCCACGGTATTTTGTGAGCAGTAGTGTGGGCTGCAAAATGTCCACCATAGTACCCAGAGTGTAATTCCTCTAGCAACCTTTTTGCCTCTTCTTTGTTGACACATCTACGTATGAACCCATCGGGATTTTTCCAACCAAGGTCGTCTTCGGTTATATAGTATTTCATCGGCCTCAGCCTTAAAGCCCTTCTTTTGTAGTCTACTAAATGGTCAGGACATGATAAGTTCTTTAGATAATAGACAATATCAGAGTACCACTCATCATGTTCTAGGTCACTGACTACCACGTTTACCTGTTCACTCTCGCCCTTTTGTATGGCTTCTTGGTTTCTTTCGGTTAGCATTTGGGCCAAACTTTGTCCCTTTATTATTTTGGTGGGCTTTAGTTCCAGGTCATATTCTTGGATTTTGGACACCCACTTTCCCCTAGTTCCCATGCAATCCTGTTGTGATAGGACATACTTTACTGCTGGGTAAGGAACATAAGCCTTAATTTTGTTGTAGCCAATGTAATTTATGAAGTGTTCGAGGGATTTTACCGAGGCATACATTTTTTTCTCAGTAATTGTGTATTTCAATTCGGAATCTCGAAGGACCTTACTCATAAAAGCTACGGGGTTTTCATATTCATCGCCATCCTTTTGCATTAGAACACTTGCAATGGTATCACAGGAGGCAAACGAGAAAATGATGAAGTCCTTTGAGAAGTCAGGGTTGATCAAGATAGGGGCTTGGGAGATGGAATATTTTATATCCTCAAAATATTTGATGGCTTTGTCATACCACCTGAAAGAAGCATCATTTTTTAACAAAGCACTCATGGGTTTTATCCTTTCGGCAAAGTTTGGAACAAATCTTAGAATGAATTTATCTTTCCGAAAAAGGATTGTAAAGATTTTTTGTTGACTGGGGGATGGACTTTTCTTATTGATTGGAACCTCTCTGGATCAATGGAAACCCCCCCTTTCGAGGCCACGTGACCTAAAAGTTTTCCCTCGTCAATTCCAAAAAGGACTTCTTGGGGTTTAGGGAGATGCCATAGTTCCTACACCGTTCAAACACAATCTTGAGGTGTGAAAGGTGGTCCTTTATGTTCTTTGATACAATAGTGAGGTCGTCTTGGTAGATCTCTATGATTTTCTGTATGAGATCCCTAAAGGCAAAGTCCATTGCTCTCTGAAAGGTAGCACCAGTGTTCATAAGGCCAAACGAAATCCTTAAGTACATGAAGGTTCCCCAAGGTGTGGTAAATGTTGTTTTAAGTTGGTCTTCTCTTTTGCGTAGAACTTGGTTGCATCCGGAAAAACCATCCAATATGGACATCATCCCTTCCCTTGTAACCCTTTGAAGTAGATGTTCCATATTCGGGAGAGGGTAGTTATCTTTCAAGGATGACTGGTTGAGGTTGTGGAAATCAACACATAAGCGTATTTCACCATTCTTCTTTCAGACAACTACCAAGTTTGACATCCAAGAAGAATATCTGATAGGAGTTATGATACCAGCGTCAACCATTTTCTGGATTTATTTCTGTATCTGGCTTGCTAGTTTTAGATTGATATGTGTTAGATTTTTCTGGAGAGGTTTGGTTCCCTATACCAAGGGTATGGCGTGTTGGATGACATATCCTCTATAGGCTTTCAACTCATCATAGTTCCAAGCAAAGGTATCTTTAAATTCTCATATGAGTGCTAGTATTTATGACCTTTCTTTTTTAGTGGTACCCTTCCCTACTTGACCAGCCTTGGATCTATCCCTGTACCAATATTGAATTCTAGGGCTTCGTCTGCTTGTTTATTGGATCTTCTTCCTTTGAATACATCATGCCAGTCAAAGAGACTTTCCAAGAGGACCCAACCTTTGGGTAGGGTGTTGCTTTGTAGGTTTATAACCTCCAAGTTCATGGAGTCATCCAGAAAGTTAATTTGTGAATCGGTGAATTCTTTGTTTTTTTCCATAAACCTAATGATCTGGTCATCATCTTCAAAGACTTTCCAATGCTCCAAGTTATCGAGAACAGAAGGTCTAAAGAGGACTTCCATTTTTCACAGGTCACGAAGTGGTCCTTCACAAGGTTGCAGGGTGGAAGCAGAAACGGCCAAAGCATCTGCCATGTGGTTATCTTCTCGTGGAATGGCCTCAAGCGACACTATCTTAAAGGATTTTGAAAGGGACTAAGCTAAGTCTCGATATTTCTTCAACTTCTCATTTTTTATAGCAAATTTCATCATTACTTGTGATATTATGAGGTTCGAGTCTCCCTTTCCCTTTATATGTGTAACCCCTTTTTCAATTTCTAAATTGAGGCCTAGGATCAGAGCTTCATACTCGGCAATGTTGTTGGTGCAATGGTATTCTATCCTATACGAGTATTAAAAGGCTTCACCGGAAGGGGCTGTCAAAACAATTCCAGCACCTGATTCAGAACTTGAGTGAGATCCATCAAATTCCAGAGTCCAAATTCCCTAAGACTCTTCAATGGTGTCAATATCTAACTTCCCCTCTTTGACAAGCCAGTTGTTGATGTCACTTTCAATGCACAAGAGTTGGTCACTTAACTCATCATGGTTTTCAACTGGAGTGCCCACGAAGGGCTTGTTGTGGAGGGTGAAGAATCCTCCTTAAGGGTGAGGGATGGTTGCCCTAGATTCTTGTTCATAAAAACTTTCGGCCAATTTCTTTATGAGGTATTTGTGAAGGACGATACCCAAATTGTTCAAGGCGTCTACAATGATTACATCTATAAAGAATGGGGTGCTAGGGCAGGAGTCAAAGGAAACTTCTAGATTTTTAATGATCCCTTTTGCAAAACCACTTCTGTTATTTGGTTGTGAAAGGCTCAAACCCAATTGATGCATGACTTTGTCCATCATAATGTTGGTTGTAGCATTTGGGTGTAAAATACAGTTATGGAGGAGGGAGTTATTGACTTGAAGAGTGATGTAGAAAGGCGTGGTCTTACCGCTTTTCGGGCTAGCATTGTCTACTTGGTGGATAACGATAGGAAGCTCTTCAAGCTCAAAGGTTTGTGGCAGAGAAACTTCAATCTCTTTCTCTTTGTCTTGGGGAGGTTCAACTTCTACGGGAAATTACCGATGAGGAGAATCCTGCTCATGAGTATGGCAAAAGCTCCATTTCCTCCTAGGAGGTGTGAGTTCAACATGTAAGATTTTCGGGGGGATAGTTTCAGTGAAAAATTCATCACCGGGATCCAAAAGGTCATCATTGTGTGATAGGTTAACCTGACAGATGTAATTCTCAAATTCAAATTTCTTCTCATTCTGATATGCTAGATCTTGTGCTTCCTCCAGGGTTGAGGGTGACCGGTCCCTGAGGGTGAACTGTAAAATCCCTTCTAAAGAGTTCAAGTAGTGTTCGAGAACAACTTCTTCAAAGTTTATTTTAGGCCGGACCTTTTTGAGTGAAGGTTGAACCTATCACTGAAATCCCTAACGCCTTCATAGGAACCTTTGTGGATGTCAAGGTATTGGGAGAAAAAATCTTATATGTGTTCATTATTACACCACCTTATTTTGAAAACCCTCTCCAGCTCTTCGGGATTCCTTATGCTTCCTTTTGGGGAGTCATTAATCCAAGTCTTAGCATCCCCTACAAGAGAGATTGAAAAAAGTCTCATGAAGACATCTGGGTGTTCTTGACAGGTTTGATGAAATTCGAAGCTATCACAAAAATGGGCCCAATGTGAATTACCGGAAAGTCCTCTTCCTGAGAAGAGTGGTAACTAGGAATTGGTGTCTTCGGGTAAGTCATGTAATCCACATTGGGTGTTACTTAGGTCAAAACAACTGAAATTTTCTGTGTGGGACCACTTGTGTGGGTCATTCGGAGGGGTAGGTTTTGAAAGGGTGATAGTTGCCATAGCATAGGGGTTTGAATACTGTCGCCCGCTACGGGTCGTCATCGGTGGAGTCACCAGATAGTTTATCTGAAACTATCAAATAAATAGAGAAAACACCCTAGTGGAGTCGCTAGGTAAGCTTGTAAGAAAAGAGTCTCTGAGGCAAAGGTTTACCGAAAAGTGTCATCTGGGGAAGGTTTGACCCGGTGTTCCCCAGCAACAATGCCAAAATGTTATCGCACAGTTTGTAGTTAGGGTAAAAGGCTATAAGATAGAAGGCCAAACTAACATAACAGAAACAAATCCCACCCAATGTCACCACAATGGGATGGTTCTTTCTCTTTAAGGAGGTTAGGCTCAGGGGAGACGTCCCCGGTGACCTGGGGTTTTGAAGAGGCAAGAGGCTAATAAGACAAAGATAAGATTTTCCCCCCTTCACAAGTCACCACCCAAACAGATAGTCTGGCCAAAGGCCAATTTAAGAAGAAAACCCCCCAGAGAAGTATACATGCCTGGAACAAAGCAACAACAAACTGATATGTGCAAGTTATTCAATGGGTTAGTACTTCATAAGACTATCTGATAAATATATAAGAAATATGGAAATAAATATTGACGAAGTCAATGTTTATAAATATAGCTATGAAATTAATTTCACTTCACCAATAAATATTAGGACAATATGGCATTCATTGTAACCAATCAACACATCATCTAATAAATGCCTTAGATCACCATTGAATTTCTCAAAGACAAAATGTTGTTGCACCAATGATATAATAATTAAGGATGATATCATCACTTAGGGTTAGTAGGTTAGTCTAGGCTAGGGTCAGTGAAATTAGGGTTTTAATTCAAGGTTTTAATATTTTTGTGATCAAATTCACTTCAACATTGGAGGACTATAGATCAGTGCCTTTAGGGTAAAATGGAGTCAATTTAGTGGAGGGTGCAAGGGTTGAAGGAGGACGGATAAGGAATATACGGAAGAGTTCTGAAGTGTTGCTATGGTAGGGCCTCATAAACAAAACCCTAGGGGAGAGAGGCTAACTCTGGTGTTTCTATGGAAAGGCCTTGTGCTCTCTCCTCCTTCCTTAGATGGAAAACGGCTAGCTCAATTAAGCACAAAATCAAGACAAGAAAGTCTAATGAAGGAGAGTGTTTCTACAACAAGGCTCTTTCATCAAACCCTAAAAGAAAAATGGCCCTAAGTGTAGATAACCTAGGCCTGGGACGTCTTCTTCCTCTTGAGTTCTAGATGGTACAACTAGCAAAAGGGAGGAAAAAGAAGGAGTGTAGCTAGGGCTAGGATCTCTTTTTCTTTCTCAATGGCTAAAAATTTCTCTTAATGGGGACATGAGACAAGGACCTACTTTTGTGCTTGTCACCTAGGATTTTATTCACAAATTATAAACATATGCAAGAAAATAAGACTACAACCATTCATTTAAGAAGTTTTGCAGAAAAAAAAAAAACTTACATATCACCATGAAATTGCATGCAAACCCTAGTTGTAACACCTTCCACCAAGAGAAAAGACAAGAGATGCCAAAAATATCTTCCTTCAACAAGTGCGCCTCACCAAATCAGCTAAATACCCCCAAGATAGGGCGCAAATTTCATACCTCCTTATGGAGTGAATGAGTAGTGATGAAAAAATGAGAGTGAAAATCTCTCATTTATACAAAACCTTGACCTAATTTTACATTTTAGGTCAAGTAAAAGGTCGACAAGGCCAAAATATCAAATCATATTGTTCTTACATTAAATTGTCAAATTAAATCCTAAATCAAGCTGAAAAGAGATTAAAATCCTCTCTAAGGGAGACGTTATCCCCTTTTTGGGAAGATGGGGCGTCCTAGAGAAAAACGTTAGCCCTCCTTGGGCTTCTCCAACCTACCACACGTGCCATTGTTGCCTAGTCTAGCTGCCCCAAACGTCCATGATGTTGGATGATGTCATGGTCAAGGTGATGACGTCATAGGCCTCCAAAGGCCAACATTCCACTAAGAAAGGGTCATCCCCCCTAGGTCAAGCTCTGTCGGGGTGCCTCTGGTGGAACGTCCTCTTCTCTTCTGCTGCAATGCTCTGGATCCATCTCCATCCTGTATCTCCCCCTGATGGGCTCTTCAGCCCCATGGAGGTTTGAATTGATCATCTCCCCATGTGTATCGGTCCAAGATGGTACATGTCCATTAGGCATGGTCCTACACATCAAAAGCTACGCCCTCCATGGGATCATCAATTACAGGGATCATAGCAATGTCAATCACATTTCATCATCAATATTAATAAACATATGCATAAAACCCAGAATAGATCAATCAATATCTCAAAGACGTTACACAAACCTAATATACAAGTCTGGGAAAAGGGTAAGGAATCCTATTGGGCTAGTGTCCACTGAATAAAGGAAGTTCCCGAAAGAGACCTCTTCCAAGCCATGTAAGTGGATGAAGTGGTCAAGGGATGTCCAAGCAGGTGGGTGTAGGCTGAGAATGCAATGTGTTACCTATGGGTGCCTTTGTAGAAGGTGAGTTGTACCTGTCATGGATACAATTCTTTCCAAGCCCATTTATGCCTTTTATTCTTTGTGTTATTTCACTTTCTTATTGCTTTTTTCTTTCCTTTTTTTCTCAAGAGATAATCATGGGACACTGTCCTGGCGTGGTGACTAGTGGAGACAGCGTTTCCTACAAGTAATTTCACAGAAATGAGAAGGTTGGATCGTGATGAGTCCCCCTTTCCCTTGATCATGCAACCAAAGGTCACTGCCCTGGTGTGGTAACCAGCTGATGGCAATGTCATACTACTAGGTACCCATGGACCTAATAGGTTGGCTTGTGATGAGACCCCATATCCTCTGGTTAGGTCTTGTCTTATTATTTTTAGGGTCCCTCTTTTTTCTTGTTGAGAAGCCTTTTATTGCTTTCTTGGGGATCCTTGGGTGAAGAATCTCGAGGTTTTATTCTTAGGCTTTTATCTTTTACCAGCTTGCTTTTACCTTCTGGGCCTTTAGCCCCTTCTTCCTACTAGATAAGGTGTAATCCTACAAGAGGTCAACCCAGTGCCCGGACAAGTGGAGTGGGACAGGTGAGAGGGAAACAAGATGGAAAAGTGAAGCTGTGAAGGGAGCGGACGATGGCTTCTCAGAGACAAACCCAATGGATAACCAAAACCAACAAACATAGGCTTACTAAGACACCCTGTCAATCCCCAAAACATGGTCAAGTGGGAAAGTGTAAGATCCAAGGAGTTGTTAGAAATAAAAGGAATCAGATGCATACATTC